>JAJEJO010001811.1:100191-134187 GCA_020662805.1 Glaucomys volans
ATGGAATATTACTCAGCCATAAAGAAGAATAAAATTATGGCATTTGTAGGTAAATGGATGATGTTGGAGACTGTTATGCTAAGTGAGATCAGCCAATCCCCAAAATCCAAAAACCGAATGGTCTCTCTGATAAATGAATGATGATGCATAATGTGGGGGGGAATGGTGGCAAGAATGGAGGACAGAGAGCTAGCATAGAGGGAAGGGAGGGGTGGGGGCGGGTGGGGGGTAAAATTAATAACAGAATGTGTGACAGATACCATTGCCCTGTGTACATGCATGAATGCACAGATGGTGTGACTCTACTTTGTGTACAACCAGTGAAACAATAGCTGTACTCCATTTGCGTTCAATGAATCAATAAGTAAATAAAAAAAAATGTGAAAAAAAAGAATGATATGAATGTACATCATGCACAACCATAGAAATGAAAATTTGTACTCCATATGTGTACCATAAATCAAAATGAAGTCTGTAAAAATTAAAATTAAATAATAAAAAGTAAACTATATTTAAAGCTCAATAAATTTCAATTTATCAAGTTTAAAAAAAAAGAAGTATTGCAACTCGCTTGTCAAAATCACATCCCCTGTTTAACTTGTATGATTTGTTGTTTGGTGTTTGTGCTTTCATTTATAGTCCATTTGGAACTGGGTTTTGACCATGGTGAGAGGAAGGGGTTAAATTTCTCTTTTTACCTTATGTGGTAGTATATTGAAATACATCCTTTTCCTTGAAACATTCATTTGAAAGAATGTTTCTGCCTTGCCATCTTCATCATTAATGAAAGTTTTATAGTTTATGTAGAACTTTTTGTGGATTCTCTGTTCTGTTCCATTAATTTTTCTTTTCAGTATAACACTGCAGTGTTGAATAACACCTTCCATCTAAGTCTTATGACAAGAATATACAGATTATTATGTAGTGCTTAATTTTTTTCATACAGATTTCAAAATTACTATGCCAGATTTCATTAAACAAATAAAACAAAAGAAGACAAATATCAACTTTTAGGATGAGATTAAGATTGCATTAACTCTATGGATCATACTGGAAAATACCAACAACTTTCCAGCAATGTATCCACCAATCCACTAACACATCATTCCTTGAACTTAGATGTTCTCTAAATTCCCAATAATATTTTTTAGCTCACCATGGAGAGGTTTTTGAATCTTTCTTGGGATTATTCCTCTTTGTAGCTGATATTTTTAATATTCTAAATGATATTGAATTTATAATGTAATTTTCTCCTAAGTACTATTTTTAGTAGTTTTTTTAAACTAGTAGTAGTTTAACTAGTAGTTTAGTAGTTTTAAAAAACTACTAAGTTTTTTTCTATTCAAATATTAAAAAACACATTCTTTTCTTATTCATTACATAAACTCTATTGTGATGTGTATTGGTATTAAGGATGGAAGGTACTCTTATTTATGATCTCAAATGGAAAATTTTAATTGTGCTGTTACTTGGTAGGACATTAATTACATAGGATTTTTAATATTGTTAAACCTCATTAGATTCAGGAATTTAATTAATTTATCATTAATTTATAGAGATTTTTAAAAATAATTTTACCAAAATAATCTTAATCTATTCAATCATATAATATTTCTCTTCTAATTTGTTCATATGGTAATATTCATTTTAGAAAGCTATGGTAATCTTATAATCCAGGAATTCAAGCAAATTTATGATATAATCAGACTTTGATGCTAGGTTTTACTTCAGGATTTCTGTACGTACATTCATGAGTAAGATTTGCCTTTAATTTTTTCTTTTAACTCATTAGGTCTCAAATTTTCAATTCTGCAAATATCTAAATGAAACTGACACAGGAATGTTATGATAGCTTGGAAATAATGATCTGGAACTTAAATACTTTATAATTATTAATAATATTATTGATGTCATTAATATTTACGTATATAATCACCAATAATTCACATATTACTTATATAATAGAATAGAACTATAAAACATAAATGTGTTTTCAAAGTTACTATAATTGATATATTTGTGGGCCAATGTAAGTTTTTTAGGTATTCCATAAATGGGATGATGGGACTTATTGGGTTAAAGTCCTTAGTTTTAAATCAGAGATTTTTTTTGAGGGGGGGGAGTACTAGAGATTTTTCCTCCCAGAAATTATGCACCATTTACAATTTTTAATGCATCATCATGAAGTTGCTCATAATATTTTTACATGATAATCTTGATGGCTGTGGCACAAATACTTACCTCTCTGATGGTTTATTTTTGCCCAGTCTCCTTTTCTACATAGTTTTGTTAAAGATTTCTAATTTTATTGGTATTCAAAAACAAAAGTTGGCCTTTGAAACTTTTCTCTCTTGTGCAATTTCTAGTTTATTAACATCTGCCTATGTTTTCTTATACATTTGCTAGTGAGAGTTTAATTTGATTACAATTTTGTAACCTTAGGAGTTATATTTTCATTATTCTTTAAAAAATATTTTTAATAATATATTTTATTTAGACTAGTATATCTAAAGTATTATCATTTTGGTATATAATACATTTTTTTAATTATTAATGATATATTTATATCATTTTTATACTAAATCTTTTAAAATCCAGTATGTATTTTACATTACAGCAGCATCTCAATTCAGATGCTAAATTTGTATCAGAAAACCTTATATTATAGGAAACTGATCTGTACTAAATCCATGTAAAGCCAGTTGGAAAATCAATGCATATACCAGGTTCTTCCAAACGTGCTTAAATATCTTTGTTCTTGTAAATTTAAAAAAGTACCTGCTAACATCAAAAAATGTCTAGGTATTTCATGATAAGTTAAAAGACATCTTTATCAAATGTGATGGAACCAAATAAATTATAAAGCTTTGCCTAAGAATAATTTGCCCACATGATTGAATTTTAATATTTCAATAAAAATAGGTAGAGATGAAAACTGTATCCTGGAATATGTTTTTGGAAAAAATATTGATATATAAATATCAAGATCTATCAAAGGAAACACACTATGAACTAGACTTAAGGAGAATCAGAAGCATGTGCTGTAACAGACTTGTTATATTATCACTTGTAGATAATATATCATGCAATAGCAATGGCATGTATTTGTTGTTAAATTTTATGTAGCCTTAATATTCATTATATCTCAGTATATGACCCTGCACTGTCCAAACAGGTATCCCCTAGCTGCTTATGGCTCTCTAGTATTTTAAATGTGGCAGTGTAACTAAGGAAGTGCATTTTAATTTTATTTTAAACATACAGATTCAATTATAACATTATGTCACCTCATTCAATGAACTTTGAGTTTTCTCATTTATATTACAATTCAGTTCAAATCATCTTCTAATATCCATCGAGATTTATGTTTCAAATTAAAGATCTGTTAATCTTCATGTTTAAATTTTCTATATTTGTATATCTGTGGTAGTATTTATTTTTCTGTTTCCTCTGTAATTAAGATGTATTATCTATCATCTTCCAATATTAACATCACAGAGTTTTCTATTTTCAAAAATTTTTTAGAAGTCTTTTTATTTATCAAGCAACCACATTTTCTTGGTGATTAACTCCCTCTGATTTAAAACACAGTAAAACTTAGAGTATCAGAATCCAATCATCTTTTCCTGGCAAATCTCTCTGATTTTTCTCTCTAATTCTATTCCTCCTTTCTTATTTCTTGAAATAGTACAGTATGATACTCACTGTAAGAAATGCTTTGCTTACACTATTTTTAATCTTTGCAAAATCCTTAGAAAATTAATTATATTATCATCCATTGTACAGTAAAAAGAGCTGCAGCTTCCTCGGCAGCTGCAAGAAGAATCCGGTCCTGAATATGAACCCTGATCTATGTGATGGCAGGCTCTTTCTTTCACCCATAACAGCGTGGCTGCCTTCACTCTCTGTATGGATCATTCCATTGTGTTCCCACCTTCCTTAAAATACTGCTGATTCCTTCATGTTTCAAGCATTGTCAGTGTTCGTCTCCATCAATTTTCCACAACTGATCTGACACAACATTACCTTGATTGGACCAAATACTGTTCTTACCTCTTCACAAAGCATCCACTTAGATTGAACATTTTTTGTTGCTTCTTTTTATAGCCTTTAGGTTTTTCCAATAGCCAAACCATATCCTTATGCAATTTTTGTGTTCTGTTTTGTGGATTCCTTCAAAACTATCCATTCTGATACCTTGCATTTCTCCTCCTATTTTCTTGGTCAGTCAAAGGTCAAATATAGAACATTTCTTTCATTCCAGTATACATTATAACTTAGTTCCTGCTGGATGATCCAGAGGTAAAGTGAATCCTGTGGTCACTGTTTTTATACCAAGTGACTTCAAAGCCCTAAAACTCCCTACAACGCTCAGCAAATGTAGAGTATGATAATGTAGAGACTAAATACACATCTGAGGTGCACATTTCTTCTTGTATGACCTTGCTGTTTCTGACTAAATTATCTAGTAAATTTTTTTAACCTTAGTATCACTGGGATCCCAAACACCTGCATTTGTATTTCACTTAAGATGATAGTGTATACAAGTGTGACCTTGAAAATTTTTATGCTTTGATATTATTCTCCTCTTTTATAAAAGAGGTAATGATATTCATCACACAAAGTTATACAGAAGGTTGTAATAAATATCTATGTGACAAATTATAGAATGAAAAATTATTCAATGGTTTTTGACATATATTTGGCACTCAAATTCATCTCTTGCCCTTCTTCTCATTTTCCAATGCCCAACACTAGTGTCTTACTCCGAATTTCAAAGCTGTTCATCATAGAATTCTGGACATTTCCCTAAACTTCCACCATTACTGTAGTTTCACCATTCTTTTCATTTAGATAACATTTATATGTTTCTAAATGAGATTAATTCATTGATTTATCTGTGTTTATTCAATGAGTTGTAAGTATGCTAGAGAATTACGGTAACTTTCCAATGTATTGTGTGCATTGGAACATGAATTAATCGACCTTAGATGGTAATTGATTGACACACTGGCATAGTGAGCTTTGATGACTTTCCTCATTTTATTTGAAATCTTTAATTCCTCAGGCCACCTTCAGTATTAATTATAACAACAGCAACAATGATAGTAAATAATGGCACCTAAAGTGGTAGACTGATTTTCAGAGTTACTTTCTAATACATTATTTCACTAAATTGTAACTTGAGTCTATTGAACAACACATAGCTAACAGGTATAAAATTATATATCAGACTTTTAATTTTAAAAAATAGTGGTTATTACTGACCACACTTGCAAGTTCTTCATCTTCTGTCAAGGACACCAACGTTGTAGTTAAATTGGGTGGCAAGGTTCACAGACCTATTCCCTAGTGAGCTATTAATAAAATCTAGATCTGAATTTGAATCCAGTGTTCTTTATTAAGTATGATGCACCTTTTGAATTTCCAACTTTTTTAGACCCGAATTAGAATATGTATAAATATAAGTTTATATCTCTATTGTTAGAAAGACCAGATTTACTCAGTGGCTACATTTATTTTCATTAGATTCATATAACCATTCCTTTACTAATGCATTTGACAGTGATATTTGAGGTACTACTTCTTTATTTGCCATTTTATTCCTACTGCTTACTTAGCATATTCTGAGACTACATCTTCTATTACTTTATAAATTCTATTGAAATCTCAAGATATAAATACAGTTTTTTGGTCCATTGATCTTTCATGGGGACTAACTACTTCTGAATCTCATAAAAGAATTTAACAAATTATAGTTTCCTTAATAATTTAAATATCTAAAAGAAAATATATCAAGATCTGGAAAAGATGAAGGTTCTCACCCTCATCATCCATCTCATTTTATATGCACATTAACTTTGAAAGTGAGATAGATAAAACACACTGGTACATATTATTTTAAATGAGGAATCAAGATTCAGTATAATCAAAACCCTTAATTGGCAATATTAAGAACCTGCAATTTCCAAATAATAATCTAGTATTTCCATTTCTAACAAGAAGTCATATGTTATGAATATTCCAGAAACATTCATTTTACCTTGTAAAATGAAGGTCATGTAACACAGAAAATGAAGGAGGTAGGAAACGATCTTCATTCTGTAGAAAACAGCAGATAAATAATTTGGCAACAGAATCTAGAAGACTTTTTAAAAAGCCAATAGACATTTACTATTTATAGTTTTCTAATGGAAAAGAAACTTGGTCCGGAAATGGCTTTTATTTTGTGTACCTTTCTCTGCTTCAGTGATTAGGGCTGTGGTCAGAACTTCCCAAATTGAAAACCCTTGAAAACAACTGGACCTCAGAGAGGAAGCTCTGTGTGGATACCTGCAAATGTGGCAGCTTTTTATCAGAGGTGATTCACAAAGCATCAGCACAAAGGGGCACACGTGGAGTGGGTTTCAAGGAAGGAGTGCTTTTCCATTTCTGCTATGAAAGGATTGAATGTTATTTGTTAAACACGGATTACGTTCAAATATATTTCAATCACTAATCTGATGTGCCAATTCATCAACATGTTCATTATCCAAAATCCTTAATTGTGTCATCATCCCATTAATTTATCCCAAATTGCTCATTTACAGTTGCCAAACCTTAAGCCTCAATTCATCACTGATTTTATTATTTCCTTTTTTTAGATTCCTTCTGACTATTCATGAATTTTCTTATTTTAGAGTTTCCATTTATTTAAATATTTTTAACACAGTTAATTCATGCACATAATAAAATATGAAAAGAGACATTGCAATGAATTGAAATAATTTTTCACTTCAATTTCCCTATTTTCAGACCTCTGGTGGTTACTCACATTGGAATTAGGACCTAACATATGTTGTATTCACAATATATCTCTTGGATTCTTAAATTTATATTTAGATTACTGAAACTATTTCTTGTGCTGACCTCAAATATTTGAAATTCATATTAATGGTTGAAAATTTCTAGTGCTCATCTTCAGACATTTAAATACTGGTGTTTTTCTCACCAGATTTGGTCACAATATTAACTGTTCACCATGTAAAATGAAGATAATAATCCTCTTCCCTTTCACTCCAGCATTCTTCCACCATTTTCACGAGTCATTCACTTCTTACTATTTTTTCTTATATCTCAGATGATATTTGTACTCTGTGTATAATCAGATTTGAAGCACCTAAAATTTTTAAAGATTTAAACACAATGAGCAATGCATATTGTATTGTCTTATTTCATCTGTCTAACATCACAACACCTGTGCAAATCAAAGAAAAAATGGCTTTGGTTTCCAGGTCAAAGGAGTATTTATTATTATTATTACTGATATTATTTATTTTATAATTTTATTTCTCACTTTCATTTCTCTTAGTTTTTAAAGGCTTTCTATTGGCATGATGTTTGATTATGATATTATTGAAAAGTAATTATCTTTAATTTTTCTTAATATGTGTGGATGAAAAGTATATATTAATAATCCCTATCTTCAAATTTATCTTAGTATAATCTGCTTATCCTGGGGTTACTTTATTATAATGGACTTTTATGAACCCATGCTCTTGATCTAAGTCTGTTGTCTGTCTCTCATGTTCTCTTTTTGTGTTTTTCTTCATTCAAATGTTTTTGCAAATAATTAAAAAACATATATGAGAATTTCTTTGCTAAAATATATTTAACAGTTTTATATTTATTTATGTGGATGTCAAATTTAGGCCCAAAGTCATGCTCATTCAAAATATCAAAGTCACTAACTCCTAGTGTATGTAGTTATCATCTTTTTCTTCCTCTTCTTCTTCTCCTTCTCCTTCTCCTTCTCCTTCTTCTTCCCCTTGTTTTTTTTTTTTTTTTGGTATAGGGGATTGAGCCCAGGGTTGCTTAACCACTGAGAATCACATTCTCAGTCCTTTTTTAAAAGAAAATTATTTAGGGACAGGGTCTCTCTGAGTTTCATAGGGCCTCTCTAAGTTGCTGAGGCTGGCTGTGAACTCGAGATCCTCCTGCCTCAGCCTCCTGAGCCACTGGGATTACAGGGGTGGGCCACTGCATCCAGTACATACAGACTTCTCTTTGAGAAATCTAGGGCTAGTCTAGCCTTATTTAAATTATTTGGTTTTTTTTCTTCTCTCTTTCCATAATTTTAGAACATTCTTGTTATGATTCAGACCTTCAAATTTTATGATTCACGCATTTTCTGGTGTGAATTTTTGTTTTACTTGTTATCTGTCTGGAATCAATGAGCTTGTATCTTTCGTCAGATCTGGAAAATGTTCTGTTTCTGTACTTTCTTTTCTCTGACACATTCCTTCTCTCCCTGTTTGTTTTCACTTTTGGGAGACTTCTTTTCATAAAATATTGAAATCTTTCTCTATAGTCATATATTTTCTCTCTCTTTTCATGATTTCAAATAAATCTTTCACCTTTATGTTCCTCCTTTTTTGAGGGTGTGCAAAGGTGCTGGAGATTGAAGTCAGGGCCTGATACATGCAGGATGAAAGCTCTACAACTGAGCTACTTCAACAAGCTCTCTGATGATAGTCATGTGACAGAACAGCATTTCTTTTTTTAGTTTAACAAAATTTATTTTTTTTAATTTATTTATTTTTATTCATTGTACACAAATGGAGTACAGCGGTTGTTTCTCTGGTTGTACATAAATTAGAGTCACACCATCGGTGCATTCTTATATGTACACAGGGCAATGATGTCTGTCTCATTCTGTTATTATTCTTATCCCCTACACTGACCTACCCCTCCCTTCCCTCTATGCAATCTATCCTTCCTCCATTCTTGCCACCCTTCCACCCTGCATTATGCATCATCATTCACTTATCAGAGAGATCATTCAGTCTTTGGATTTTGGGGATTGGCTAATCTCATTTAGCATGAGAGTCTCCAACATCATCCAGTTGTCTGCAAATGCCACAATTTTATTCATTATGGCTGAGTAATATTCCATTGTGTGTATATACCACAGTTTCTTTAGCCATTCATCTATTGAAGGGCATCTAGGTTGGTTCCACAATCTAGCTATTGTGAATTGAGAAGCTATGAACATTGATGTGGCTGCATCACTGTAGTAATCTGATTTTAAGTCCTTTGGATATAGGCCAAGGAGTGGGATAGCTGGGTCAAATGGTGGATCCATTCCAAGTTTTCTAAGGAATCTCCACACAGTTTTCCAGAGTGGCTGCACTAACTTGCACTCCCACCAGCAATGTATAGGTGTACCCTTTTCCCCACATCCTCGCCAACACCTGTTGTTGCCTGTATTCTTAATAAAAGACATTCTAATTGGGGTGAGATGAAATCTTAAGGTGGTTTTGATTTGCACTTCTCTTATAACTAAGGATGTTGAACATTTTTTCATAAATCTGTTGATTGCTTGTAGATCTTCTTCTGTAAGGTGTCTGTTCATTTCCTTGGCCCATTTATTGATTGGGTTATTAGTATTCTTGGTGTAAAGATTTTTGAGTACTTTGTAGATTTTGGAAATTAGTGGTCTATCTGAAGTGTGTGTGGCAAAGATTTTCTTCCCCCTCTGAAGGCTCTCTCTTCACATTGCTGATTGTTTCCTTTGCTAAGAAAAAGCTTTTTAGTTTGACTCTATCCCAATTATTGATTCCTGCTTTTATTTCTTGCGCTTTGGGAGTCATGTTAAGGAAATCTGGTCCTAGGCCAACATGATGATGATTTGGACCTACTTTTTCTTCTATTAGGTGCAGGGTCTCTGGTCTAATACCTAGGCCCTTGATCCATTTTGAGTTGAGTTTTGTACAGGGTGAGAGATATGGGTATAGTTCCATTTTCCTGGATATGGATTTCCAGTTTTCCCAGCACCACTTGTTGAAGAGGCTATCTTTTCTCCATTGTATGTTTTTGGCTCCTTTGTCAAGTATGAGATACCTGTATTTATGTGGGATTGTCTCTGTGTCCTCCATTCTGTACCATTGATCTACTGTCTATTTTGGTGCCAATATCATGCTCTTTTTGTTCCTATTGGTCTGTAATATACTTGAAGGTCCAGTATTGTGATACCCCTGCTTTGCTCTTCTTGCTAAGAATTGCTTTAGCTATTCTGGGTCTCTTATTCCTCCAAATGACTTTCATGATTGTTTGCTCTATTTCTATGAGGACCATCATTGGGATTTTAATTGGAATTGCATTGAATTTGTATAGTGCTTTAGGTAGTATGGCCATTTTGACAATATTACTGCTGCCTATCCAGGAACTTGGGAGATCTTTCCATCTTCTCAGACTTTCTTTAATTTCTTTCTTTGGTATTCTGTAGTTCTCATTGTAGAGGTCTTTCACTTCTTTTGTTAGATTGATTCCCAAGTATTTTATTATTTTTGAGGCTATTGTGAATGGGGTAGTTTTCCTAATTTCTCTCTCAGAGGATGCATCACTTACGAATAAAAATGCATTAGATTTATGAGCATTAATTTTATATCCTGCTACTTTACTGAATTCATTTATGAGTTCCAGAAGTTTTCTGATAGAATTTTTAGGTCTTCTAAATAGAGAATCATGTCATCAATAAATAGGGATAGTTTAAGCTCTTCTTTTCCTATTCATATTCCTCTAATTTCTTTGGTCTGTCTAATTGCTCTGGCTAGAGTTTCAAGAACGATGCTGATGTGGAGAAAGAGGGCATCCCTGTCTTGTTCCAGTTCTCAGGGGGAATTCTTTCAATTTTTCTCCATTGAGAATGATGTTAGCTGTGGGCTTAGCATAGATACCCTTTACAAAGTTAAGGAACGTTCCTACTATCCCTTTTTTTTTCTAGTATTTTGAGCATGAAGGGGTGCTGTATTTTATCAAATGCTTTTTCTGCATCTATTGAAATCATCATGGGGTTCTTGACTTTAATTTGGTGATGTGGTGAATTACATTTATTGATTTCTGGATGTTGAACCAACCTTGCATCCCCGGGATGAAACCCACTTGATCTTGGTGCACTATCTTTTTAATATGCTTTTGTATGCAATTTGCTAAAATTTTGTTAAGAATTTTTGCATCTGTGTTCATTAGGGATATTGGTCGGAAATTTTCTTTCCTTGATGTGTCCTTCTCTGGTTTTGGTATCAGGGTAATTTTAGATTCATAGAATGAGTTTGGAAAGATTCCCTCCTCCTCTATTTCATGAAATACTTTGAGGAGTATTGGAATGAGCTCTTCTTTGAAGGTCTTGTAGAACTCGGCTGTGAATCCATCTGGTCCTGGACTTTTCTTTGTTTTGTAGACTTCTTCTATTTCATTGCTTGAAATTGATCTATTTAAGTTGTGTATGTCTTCCAGATTCAGTTTGGCTGGCTCATATGCCTCTAGGAACCTGTTGATGTCTTCTAGGTTTTCTATTTTGTTGGAGTATAAATTTTCAAAATAGCTTATAATTGTATTTTGTATTTCATTAGAGTCTGTTGTAATATTTCCTTTTTCATCATAAATTTTAGTAATTTGAGTTTTCTCTCTCCTTCTCTTTGTTAATGTGGCTAAGGGTTTATCAATCTTGTTTCTTTTTTCAAAGAAGCAAAAATTGTTTTGTCAATTTTTTGAATTGTTTCTTTTCTTTCAATTTCACTGATTTCTCCTCTGATTTTAATTATTTCCTGTCTTCTTCTACTTTTGGTGATGTACTGTTCTTCTTTTCTAGGGCTTTGATCTTTAATGTGAGGTCATTGATTTGTTGACTTTTCATTCTTTTTTTATTAAATGCACTCCCTGCAATGAATTTTCCTCTTAACACTGCTTTCACAGTATCCCAGAGATTTTGATATGTTTTATCATTGTTCTCGTTGATCTCTAAGAATTTTTTTATTTCCCCCTAATGTCTTCTGTTATCCATGCATCATTCACATCATTCAACAGCATATTATTTAATCTCCAGGTGTTGGAGTGGTTTTTGTTTTTTATTTTATCATTGATTTCTAATTTCATTCCATTATGATCTGATAGAATACAAGGTAGTATCTCTTTTTTTTTGTATTTGCTAAGAATAGCTTTGTGGCATAGCATATGGTCTATTTTAGAAAAGAACCCACATGCTGCTGAGAAGAAAGTGTATTCACTTCTTGATGGATGGACTATTCTATATATGTCTGTTAAGTCTAAATTAATGATCATGTTATTGAGTTCCATGGTTTCTTTGTTCAGTTTTTGCTTGGAAGATCTCTCCAATGGTGAAAGGGGTGTGTTAAAGTCACCCAGTATTATTGTGTTGTGGTCTGTTTGGTTCCTGAAATTGAGAAGGATTTAATTGACATACATGGATGGACCGTTGTTTGAGGCATAAATATTTATGATTGTTAAGTCTTGCTGATTTATGCTTCACTTAAAGAGAATGAAATGTCCATCATTATCCCGTCTAACTAATTTTGGCTTGAACTCCACTTTATCTGATATGAGGATGGAATCCCTGCCTTTTTACTGAGTCCTTGTGCTGGGTATGTTTTCCCCCATCCTTTTACCTTTAGTCTGTGGGTATCTTTTTCTATGAGATGAGTCTCTTGGAGGCAGCATATTGTTGGGTCTTTCTTTTTAATCCAATCTGCCAGTCTATGTCTTTTGATTGATGAGTTCAGGCCATTAACATTCAGGGTTATTACTGAGATATGATTTGTATTCCCAATCATTATGGCTTATTTTTGGTTTTTAAGTTGACTTGGTTTCTCCTTTATTTGGCTATTCCTTTAGGGTAGTTCCTCCCTATGCTGCTTTACGTTGTTGATGTTCATTCCTTCCTCATGGAACTTTTTGCTGAGAATGTTCTGTAGTGCTGGCTTTCTATTTGTAATTCTTTTAGCTTTTGTTTATCATGGAAGGATTTTATTTCATCTTCAAATCTGAAGGTGAGTTTTGCTGGGTATAAGATTCTTGGTTGGCATCCATTTTCTTTCAAGGCTTGGAATACATTATTCCAGGCCCTTCTTGCTTTCAGGGTCTGTGTTGAGAAATCTGCTGATAACCGTATTGGCTTCCCCCTGAATGTAATCTGATTTTTTTTCTCTCGCAGTCTTCAAAATGCTATCTTTATTTTGTATGTTAGATACTTTCATTATAATATGCCTTGGTGTTGACCTGTTGTAGTTTTGTACATTTGGTGTCCTGTAAACCTCTTGTATTTGATTTTCCATTTCATTCTTCAGATGTGGGAAATTTTCTGACATCATTTCATTGAATAGATTATTCATTCCTTTGGTTTGTATCTCTGTGCCTTCCTTAATCCCAATAATTCTTAAATTTGATCTTTTCATGATATCCCATAATTCTTGTGGGCTTTATTCATGAATTCTTACCATCTTCTCTGTTTGGTCAACTTTGTTTTCAATATTAAATATTTTGTCTTCCATGTCTGGTGTTCTAGCCTCCAGGTGATCTAACCTGCTGGTTATGCTGTCTATTGAGTTTTTAATTTGGTTTATTGTTTCCTTCATTTCAAGGATTTCTGTTTGGTTTGTTTTCAACATCTCTATCTCTTTATTGAAATGATCTTCTGCTCTCTGTATCTGTCCTTTTAACTGTTGTTTGGTGCGATCATTCATTTCCTGCATTTTCTCTCTCATCTCATCGTTTGCTTCTCTGATCATTTTAATTATGTACATTCTGAACTCCCTTTCTGACATTTCTTCTACCATGTTATCACTGGATTCTGTTGATGCAGTAGCTAGGTTTGTTTGAGACACTTTCTTCCCCTGCCTTCTCATGTTGTTCAGGTATCTTTCCTTCTATCCGTGAGAATCTGAGGTATAGCAGCTTTGTCCCTCAAAACAAGTGGTGTCCCTGCAGGTTTCCAATATCTCACCTCCTAGTTTTCAGTAGCACTAGATCTCGGGCTGGGGCCAGGTTGGAGTAAGACTTGGCCTCTGGGCATGGTCTCCCAGCGTGGGAGCCTCAAGTGTGCACGCTGAAGGCTCCCTTTTCTGCACAGTGCCTGCCACCCCTTCAGAGGACTCTCAGGAGCACTCTGGGTAGATGTCCTGGGTGGGGAACTTTCACCCATCTGCACGGGGCCGAGCCTGATGTCTGTCTCTGGGTCTGCCTTCTGGACCTGGAATTCTTGTGGGACTTGGCTGAGCTGAACGAAAGCCTCTGAGCTGCCCCCACCCCCCAGAGGATGACCCAAGTGTCCTCTCCTCAGTGCCCAATTCCTGAGCTGAAGATTCTCACCTCTGGGCTGTGCCAGCCGCCCCATGGAGGACCCACTTGTGCACTCTGGGCCGATGTCCCAGGTGGGGAATTCTCACCCGTCTGCCAGCATTCTTGTTTTATAGATCAAAAGGCTTCTTGAATTCTTCTGTAGGTACATTTTAGGTGGGTTTCTTTTTCTTTGTTTTATTCAATTCTGGTATTTTCCTTGAACTAGCTCTGTTTTTTCAAGGGGTTGAGGGTCATATTTGTTATGATCTTAGATATTGGTGCTGCTATTTTCATTGCATGTTGGAAAATCAGTGATTGTAATATGAAGAATGGTATGTATAACATTTAGGATTTCCTTGACTGATGTACAAATCTTTTCACTTGAATTACCTCTTTTCTTCCATTAAATTCTCATGGTATGATGTATGAATATATTAAGAAAAGATTTCTTTCCTATAAGCAACATGTTTTAGGACTTTCTCCACCTTCAAGAAGAAATCTAGTCCCTCCTCAAAACCCTGCAAGCATTTCTATCCCAGAAATCCTAATACTTTTCATGTAGTTTCAATTGTTCAATTGGCTGTGATTTTACTGGAAACGAAACTAAAAATTCCATGAGAAAGGAACTATATTTGTTTTGTTTACAGTGAATTCTCAGTACGTGGAAACATACTTATCAAAATAAAATTTACAAAGTGGGGATACATTTCATTTGAATTTTTCTGGAATTTTTATAAAAGTCAACTGATTATATATGTATATTAGATATTGATTGTATATTAAATTTTTATTAGATGTTTATGTCAACATTAGTTTCTAATGTTGTGTTTTACTTCATTGATCTAAATCTTTCTCCTTTAGGTCAATGTCAATTATATTTATTAATATAATTATAGTAAAATCTGAAACCAGGTACTGTAAATTTTACAACCCGGCTCTAAAATCTTTAAATTATTATGGGTATTTTAAGTCCTATTGTTAGGGAACAGATAGATGAGGGTGGTGGGAACCTCAGGTTAAGAGAATAATTTTGTAAAATGGGCTTGTTGTGTTGACCCCCATAGACTTTCTTTTCCAAGAAGCAATTTACCTGCAGCCCTGCCTGGCCTAAGTGACAGGATATGTTACATTGCTCAGCAAACTCTGTTCACTGAAGGAGAAATGCAGACCCAAAGTAATGATAAGAGACCCCAAGTTAGCCTGAAGGAGGAGATGTTTGTGACCGGATCCTGAAACTCTAGGATCTTAGAATAGCTCCTCCTAATCATAAAATCTTTAAGAAGGTATATTTAAGAATCCAGTTAGAACCTGTTAGCATGGGCCAAGGTGACCTGTAGTTGCCATGACAGGAATTATCATCTCAGGAATAGGCAATAGCATACCCATTTCAGGTTCAAGGGTGTGAGAGTAAAAATTTCTTTCAGAAAAGACATGGTGCTGGATCTGCAGGAATGTAGGATGCTGGAATTTGGGGGTCTTCTTCTGAGATTTCAAAGGAAGGCCTGTCAGGCCAGTCATAGTACCCCAGGGTCAAAGTTCCTGCAGGCAGACCCTGAAAGGACAATAAGTGGAGACGTGAGAAGGAAGCCAAAGCTGCAGTGGAGACTCCAGAGATTAAGAAAGGCCAGTAACATGAAATGTTTGCTGAGGAAAGCTGCAGGAAATAATCAGGGACAAGTCAACAGAGAGTCCATGTAAGCTGCAACCAGCAAAGCCAGAGGGGCATAACTACACAAGTCCCTTGGAAAGGACATTGGGATGCCATGTGCCCCAGATACTGGACATGGAGCTATAGGACATGTTTGTCCAGCTGAATTTCAGTGTAGCTTTGGTTTTATCCCTTCTATCTATGCTCCTATTCATTCACATGAAAATGCATACTCTGTGCTTTTACATATGGGAAATATGTAACTTGCTTTCAATGTTTATAGGGTTTTGTTGACTTTGCCTTGAGTCTCAGAGGAGATTTTGGACATGAACTTTTGGGTAATCCTGAAATGGTTCAAGCTATGGGGACTCTTGAAAATTAACTAAATGTCTTTTGCATTGGGATTTGAACATAAGTTTTTGAGGGGACAGGGGAAGAGTATTATGGTTTAGATCTGACAAATCCTTCAAAAGATCATGTGTGAATCAGCGCATAAGTTTTTAAAGGTGAAATGATTGGATTACAAGAGACATAACCTAATCGGTGTGTTAATCTACTGATAGGAATTAACTGGATGGTGACTGTGGGCAGATAGGGTGTGCCTGAAGGGTGTGGGTCATTGAAAGTCTGTCTTTGGGGTTTATATTTGTCCTCGTTGAGCAGAGCTCTCTCTGTGCTTCCTGGTGCCATGTTCCCAGCTGTTTTCCTCCACCACACACTTCCGCCATCATGTTTTGCCTTACTTTGAACCCAGAGAAAGGGAGTCAACCACGATGGACCGAGATCTCTGAAACCATGAAACCCAAATAGACATTTCCTACACTATGTTGCTCCTGTCCAGTCTTTGGTCACAGCTGCAAAAATGCTGACTAAAACAAAGGACACAACAAGTCACAGTACAGATTCTCTACTGTTGAACTAAACTCAACCAAAAGACAGTGCACCTTACTCCAAACACAAAATAATGACACTCAACATTCAGCTACACTTTAACGCAAAGAATAGAAGAGACAAAAACCCAAACTAATGACCAGACCCCAAGTACAAACAGATAGGGATGGACCCCAGGTCCCAACTGTGGATATTCACTGTTACAGAAAAAAACCTAGAATTAACACAAAAGTTATGGCTACCATGCTTACAATGACATGTCAATCTAGAACATTCTAGGACATTTTGGCAAGTAAATACTGTGCCATAAAAAGGCCCTTACATGAGAGTGGAAGAGAAATACCTCTAAACAGATGCATAAAACCTGTTACGGTTTAGGTATGAGATGTCTTTCAAGTCTCATGTGTGGAAAAACTATAAGAAATTTAACACATGAAATGATTGAGTTATGAGAACCTTAACCAAGTCAGTGCAGTAATCCCCTGGTAGGGATAAACTAGATGGTAATTGTGAGAATATATGGTATGCCTGGAGGAGGTGGGTCATTGGGAGCATGCCTGTGGGATATGCTTAGACTCTGTTTCTGGTTTCTTGTGCCATATTCCCAGATGCTTTCCTCTGTCACACCCTTCCACCATGATGTATTTATTGCCTCACTTTGATCACCAGGGAATGGAGTCAGCCATGTGGACTGAGACTTCTGAAACTGTGAGCCCCCCAATAAACTTTTCTTCCTTAAAATTTTTCTTGATGAGTCTTTTGTTCACAGCCCCCCCCCCCACACACAAGTGGACTAGAACAAAATCCAGCACAGAAATACAAGAAATACAATAAAAACGAGGGACACAACACCTCCCAAAGTTCACAATTCACCAGCAACTGCCACCAAAGATTGAAATGGATGACATGTCAGATTAAGAATTCAAAAGAATCATTATACAAACGATCTATTAATTCCAGGAGAACACAGAAAAACAACTGAATGAATCGAGGAAGTCAATACAGAATATGAATGAGAAATTCAATAAGGAGATAGAAATATTGAAAAGAAACAAACAAATCTTGGAATGAAAGACACAATAAATCAAATAAAATGTTCAGTTGAAACTCTCCCTAATGGAGCAAAATATGCTGAAGACAGAATTTCAGAGCTGGAAGACAAAGTGGCCAGACCTGAACATTTAGACAACATTAAAGAAAAGAGAGGGTATTCAGACATAAACTTGGTAGACTCTCTGAATCTGAAAAATATTATAAATGAACTTAATAAACATCTGTAAAATATTTCATCCATCAACAGCTAGACACTCTTCTTAGCAGCTCATAGGATCCTCTCCAAAATAGAGCATATTTTAGACCATAAAGCAACTTATCAAATGGAAAAAACTGATAAAATTCTTTGCAACTTATCAGGTTATAATGATATGAAATTAGAAATCAATATGACAAAACTCTACAGAAATTATATAAACACATGGATGTTACAAAATACACTTTTGTATGAATGGGGATAGAAGAAATAAAGGGAGAATTTTTTTAAACTCTTAGACTCAAATGAGAATAGTGATACAACATAACAGAACTTTTGGGACACTATGAAGGCAGTTCTAAGATGAAATTTTATAACTATGAGTGCCTACATAAGAAAATAAGAAATCTCCTAAATCAACAACCTAATGATGCATCTCAAAGTCCCTGAAAAACAATGAAAACATTGCAAAACTAGTAGAAGGAAGGAAATGCTTTAGATCAAAGATGAAATTGAGAATAAAAAAAGTAAAGGATGTATAAAACGAAGAGTTGGTTCTTTGAAAAGATAAACAAGATTGAGAAGCCCTTAGCCAAACTAGTTAAAAGAAAAAGAGAAAATCCAAATTAATAAAAATTAAGATTGAAAAGGAAAAGTCACCACAGACATTGTAGAAATCTAGTGGATCATTTAGGACTATTATAAAAATTTATACTCCAAAAATTGTGAAACATAGAAGAAAAGGATACTCTTCTAGACAAATAGGATCTGTCAAAACTGAATAAAGAGCACATAGAAAACTTAAACAGACCAATAACTAGCAATGAGATAGAAGCAGTAATCAAAAGCCCTCCAAAAAAGAAAAGCCCTGTGGCAGAAGGATTCTCAACTGAATCCTACCAATCATTTAAAGAAAAACCAAGAGTAGTAATCCACAAATTATTCCATGAAATAGGAAGGGATGGAACACTTCCAATCTCATTCTATGAAGCCAATATCACACTCATACTAAAACCAGATAAGGTACATCAAGGAAAGGAAACTGCAGATCAAAATCCTTTATGAACTTACATACAAAAATACCTAATAAAATGTTAGAAAATCATGCTGAACAACTTATTAAGAAGATTATACACCATGATCAATTTTATTTTAGAGATATAGGATGTTAAGGATAGTTTGATATACACAAATCAATAAATGTAATTCACCACATAAATAGAATTAAGGACAAAAAGAAATCCCTTAATTATCTCAATAGATGCAATAAGGCCTTCAACAAAATTCAGCGCCTATTCATGATAAAAGCATTGAAGAAACTAAGGATAAAAGAAAATACCTCAACACTATAAAGTCTATATATGCAAAACCCAAAGCCAACATCATAATAAATGTGAAAAAACTGAAAGCATTCCTTTTAAAATCTGGGGCAAGGATATCCTCTCACACCACTCCTACTTAGTACAGTGCTATAATTTCTAGCCAGAGCAATTAGGCAAGAGAAGGAAATAGAAAGGGCTAAAAGTAGTAAACAAGGAAGTCAAAATATCACTGCTTGCAAATGATATGATGCTATACCTAAAAGATCCAAAAATCCTCCACCAAAAGACTGCTAGAGCTAATAAACAAATTTTGCATTTCTTTTCTCTTTCTCCTTTTCTTCCTTTTACTTTCTCTCAGTCTAGCTAGAGGTTTCTGAAAGACAATTTTTACATTTAAAGAATCACCTTTTGTTTTCACTCTGTTTCTAAAGTTTGTCCATTTTCTGTTTAATTACCTGCTGACCTATTTATTGTTCCTTTTCTTTGGTTAAGGAAGGTTAGCAACTTCATTGAAGTGTATGTTTTCATAAAAGTGACTATAATTTGCACTTCTTTTTCTATATTTTTAAGATGAAAACTTAAGCCATTGATTAGAGACATTTGTTGTGTTCTGATGTAACTATTTGGGAAAAAAAAAAACCCCAAAAACCTATGGTTACAGTCTTAAGCATGCATGCCCCCTCTCTCCCCATCTCTTTCACTCTCACTCAGACCACTTATGTTGGGGGTGGGAGTAAGGTGCTATGTTGTGACAATCTTATGACGAGGCCCAAATGATATGAAAATCTGAAACCCTCTGTTTAACAACCTGTAATGAACTGGAACCCTATTTCAATAGTCTCCAAGAACAGAGGCTGACAAAAAAACTACATGGGATTGCTTAAAAGCAAATCTTCCTATTCAGTTGAATCTTGAGATAACTGCAACCCAGATTATCTACCTGAATGAAAATTTCATCTGAGACAACAAGATAGGAGCACCACATTAAACTGCTTCCGAAATCTTTCTGCATAGTATTTACGCTATTGTAAAGGTTTGCACCTATTAGCTGTAATTTGTTAGTAGATATGGATAACCAGTGCAATATCCTAGTCTTTATTCTCTTAGGTGATATGTTCACAGTATTTATAATAATTGGAAATTTCTTTGTTTTTAAGCTTTCCTCTTGTTTTCTACTTATTTTCTTTGCCTTCATTCCCTTTTCCTCTTTTTCCTGTCTATGAATTATTTTGTGACAGCAATTTCTCAACTAACCAGCTAAAAATATAGTTCGTTTTATGGTTTCTGAGTCTTTTGCTCTCATATGTAATGTAGGAATCTTAAAACCCTTTACCTTATTTCCCCCCCTTCTGATTTTTTGGGCTGATTGTCACTCATACCCTTCTGCAGTGCTACAAACCACATAACATATTATTTAATTTTTCTTAAATAACCAATTAACAAAAAATTAAGAAAAGGCTCTCCCTTTTCAAGTTTGCTAGTTCCAGCTCAATTCATTTATTTGTGTGAATCCATATTTCTTTTTTGGAAGGGAATGATACCAGGGATTGAATTCAGGGGCCCTCAACCACTGAGCCACATCTCCAGCCCTATTTTGTATATGGTCTCTCTGAGTTGCTTAGCACCTTGCTTTTTCTGGGACTGACTTTCAACTTGGGATCTTCCTGCCTCAGCCTCCTGAGCTGTTGGGATTATAGGCATGAGCCACTCCACCAGCCCAAATTTCTATCTTATGAACTTTTTCTGGACTGGTTTTGTTTAATTTTTTTTTTAAGAAATGATCACTGGAAATGTGTTTTCCCAGGTTTTATTTGTTGGTTTGATATTTTGCTTGAGCATGACTTTATTTTATACTTTTTTGATACATTTTATTTAAATGAGTATAATTATAGTTCAGAATTCTCCACTATTTAAAATTTGTTAATATACTGCTTTTTTGGCATGTATAATTTCTGACATTAATTTTCTTTTTCATAAAATTATTGATGTACAACTCACTTATCCAAATTGCCTATTTAATGTGTAAAATTCAATAGTAATTAGTATATTCATGGAGTTATGTAGTCACGGATTTAAACAATTTTAAAGTATTTTTGTTAACCTTTTGAAGAAGGAGGATTTGTTTATTTTTATCCATGACTAGGCTCATGGCTGAGCCCTGTATAACAATTGAAATGTTAACAAGAAAAAAGCATAAACACATATTTAGCAAAAGTTGTGCATTACATAGAAAACATTAGAAATGAAGAGTCAAGGAACAGGTAAATTTGTGCATTTTGATGCTTAGTTTTCATGAAGAGTAGATAGATTTTAAAAGGCATGATCAGACAGAGGGGCTCCAGTGGTGGCAATCTTTGGTGATCTTAGCAATGTCTATTTATTCAGATTCTTATTGGTGCCTAGATGTTTTCAAAATGGATGTCTTTTTCCTTTGGTGTATAGTGAGAACACTTTATTTGTTTGCTTATTTGTTTATTTTTGAGGTGAGTCTCACTAAACTGCCCTTAATTCCTGGACTCAAATTGCTTGAGCCTGCCAAGCAGCTAGGATTACAGTTGTGACTACCCAATGGACTTTATGAACTACTTTAGAGAAAGGTCATCTAAATTTTGCAGGCTGCTTCCCGGGAGACGAGGCAAGGGGAAGACGGAGTGTGTACGTCCTTTTGCTTTTTTCTCAGATGTTATTTGGGGGTAGCACCACAACACCCCCTGCCCCCCCACCAAGAAACTGTATTATTTGCCCATTACTTTGCAAATTTCCTTTTCCCCTTTACCAGTCAGGTTTCTGTTACTACAAGGCAGCTAACTTATAAAACAAAGAAGTTTATTTTTCTTATTCAGAGGTTTGAGGGCATGGCACCTTCATCAGCTCAGTTCTGGAGAAGGCCCACCCAGCTACAGACAAATTATGGCAGAGATGTGTTTAAGTGAGGAAAAGTTTACATCACCAAACAGGAAGTCAGAGAGAGAGACTGAGTTCGCCCATCACTTGGAAGGGCTTGCTCCCAATAACGTAAGGTCCTCCCTCCGGGCCCCACCTGCTGAAGGTTCCACCATGTCCCAGTAATGTCATCCCATCCTAGGGACAAGACCTTCATCTCAATGGACCTTTGAATGACATAATGAAACAATTAAATGACATGCAAACCCTGTCACCCATTAACACCTAGGGAAAGTGGTATTCTACTTTCTCTCTCTATAGTTTTGCCAATTCTGTATATTTCATGTAAATGCAGTCATATAGCATGTGACAATTTGTGAGTGGCTACTTTCAATTAGCATTTTTTTCAAGGTTAATCTATGTTGTAGCATAAACCAAAACTCAAATCCATTTAGTTGTCAAATAATATTCCATAGTCTATGTGTATCACATAATGTTTATTCATCCATCAATATATATATATTTGATTGTTGCCAAGCTTTGATTACTATGAATACTATTGCTATGAATATTTGTGTATATAAGTGTTCGTGATGATATTTTTCATTTCTCTTTGCACATATGCTTAGGAATGAAATTTTGGGGTCAAATGGAAAACTCCAACTTCAACTCTTTCAGGAATTTTCAAACTGTTTATCAACATTTTTTCCCACCATCACTGTATGAGAGTTCCAATTCCTTCTCCAAATCCTGGCCAACTTTTGACACTACCTATTGTTTTGATTATGGCCCTCTTACTGAGTGGGAAGAGACATCTCTTTGAAGTATTGATGTGCATTTCTTTGATGAGTATCCAAGTTAAACATCTCTTCACATGATTAGTAAACACTTTTATGTTTTCCTTAGAGAAATGTCTTCTCAAATCTTTTTCTGGTTTTTAGTTGGTTCAGTTGTCCTTTTGTTATCAAGTTGTAGTATTCCTTATGTATTCACAGTTAACATGGTTTCAAGACTGCTGGTTTCAAGGCTACCCTGGAACTGAAGAGAGGAGAATAGAAACAGGGAGATTAAAATATCACAAACCTCATCTTGTGCTCTCACTGGGATTCGGCATTTTTCCTTGAATAAAGGTTCACTGCTTGTTTTGCAAGTCTGGTTAATCTGAAAAGCTATTAGAAAGTTGGACTTAACAACTTTGTGCCAATATTTTCATGGCATTTGTCAAAGAGCAGATTTTCAGAGTTCTTATTCTGTCATTCCTGAGGTCTTGCCTAGGATTCATTTATTGTTGCATTTTTTATTTTTTAACTTTTGCAGTCTCAAAGTTAGACTCTGTTCTGGTGAATATTTCTATGTATTAAACTACTCTTAAACTTGATGGCTTAAAGAAAGCATTTTATCATGTTCATGGGTTATATTGAACAAAAATCCAAACAGAATGTGCTACAAATGGGGTTGCTTACCTCGTAATTGTGCAACCTCAACTGAGAAGGTACAACCTGAGAGTGAATTCTCATTGCTTAGCTTCTCCTTATCATCCTTTAGACTTCCAATTTTTTTTTTACATTAGTTAAATATTATTCCTTGGGATTGCAGATATTTCTTATTTCTTCTCAATCTTAACCTTTCTTGGGGTTATTTAATCTCACTGCTTCAGCTAATGGCTCCACAGATCTATGTCTGAAATCCATTTCTTTTTTCCTGTGTCTTACACACATATGTAGCAGAAATATCTACACTTAACATATCACAAATGTTCCTTTCTAAATCTGTTCTTCTCACTGTATCTCCTAATGAATGATCAACTTGTTAGCAAATTGTCCAAGGAATAAAATTAGATATTATCCATCCCTTCTAAACCTCAAATCACTGAATTTCTTTTTTTTTTCTCTATCAGAATTTTGTCCCGATTTTTTTTTTTTTTTTTTGCTATTCATATGAACGCTGTAGGTCTAAATAAAGAATACTCTAAGCAGGTAATTTAAATTCTGCATGTCAAGTTTTACTGATGCTTTATAATTCATAAGGAAATTTATGTTAAAATTAATTCAATGTTATGACATAAATTAATGAGGAATGTGGAAACCTGGAAACACAATGAGTTCATTTGTGACAAGGATAAAGACAGAAGCATTAAATATTGAATTCAAAGATTCAGAACGTCATATGAAACCCACTTGAAAATAAATGGATAGACAGTAAAAATTCATTTTAGTAACAATATTGTTACAATGTAGTATTGAGAACATATTAGAATCATAATGTACCTTTGCATGAGTTGCTGTATTCATTATTCTAAGGCAGTTTGTAGTCCCGAATTACACAGCAGGGCTCAGCATCGCAGTAATTAAAGATATATTCCCAGGAGTTGCATTCAGGCTTGCAAACACCCAGGACCAGGTCACATTTATGTTTTCTTTCTATAACATCTCTAATATTTTGGTGTGGAACTAAGAAAAAGAAGTTATGATTATAAATTTGGGTTTGATCCAGATAGACAAACTGATTAAGTTCTTTACTGCATACAGTTTTACCATTTTGTTTCAAAAATTATGCCCTTAGGCATCACTATTGAAGATCTTTTCCCATATAATTTAGTATAAGATAAATTCTTATTTATTTAACAGTAGTTCCTTTGTTACTAGCATGTTTTGTGAATAGAACATCCTTCAATATATAATTGTGAATGAGCCCTCAAAAGTAAAGAGAAGGGAGCCAGGTGCTGTGGTGCATACCTATAATCCCAGCTATGTGGGAGGCTGAGGCAGGAGTACAAGTTCAAAGCCAGCCACAGCAACTTAGTGAAGCCCTAAGCAACTTGGGGAGATCCTGGATCAAACAAATAAAATAAAATAAAATTTAAAAAGGCTGAGTATGTGCCTCAGTGTTTGAGTGCCCCTTCATTCAATCCCCAGTTCAAAAAAATAATTAAATAAAAGAGTGGGGAAGGGAAAAGGACTTGGAAGAAATAGTCTACTTCTAGAAAAACAATTTTGTCAACAATATCGCTTAATGAAATTTCATTTTAAAAGAAAAGGCTGTAGAAATCAGTTAAAGAATCAGTTTCATCAACTAAATGAACAGTGTACATAGATCTAATGCTTTATCTCAAGAGAACATTTTCCCAATATTTTCTCAATGATTGGTTTTCATGTCTTCTTCCATGGAAAAATAGAATGCATGGCCTTTGAAGAAGTTCATATGGAGTGCCATAACAATTTATTTATTTATATTTGAATTAGATTAAGGAATTATAAAAACATTTTGTCCTTCACATCTTCTCCTTATTACAAATATTACCTGATTTTTGATGACCAAACCCAGTGAAGACAAAGACCAGAAATATGAAAAATATCTTCATTGCTGATGCAGCTACTTGAGTGATGTGGGACAGCTCAAAATGTCTTTGGTAAGGCAGAGGGACTCGTGGTTTTATATCCTTTTTGAGTGATCACAATTTGATTAATGCCGGCTTGCCAAATTGAGCACGTATTCTTGTAAGTATTGTGAAATAGCAGATGAGCAGAATAATTGGTTCCATTAGGACCTCAATGGGCCAAATGTGAACTCATTTTTAGTTGAACAAGGAAATTACAGGTTCAAGTACTCTTGGTTACTAATTAACTGGAAACACATAATCCCAATCATTTACTTTTCCAGCCAAATGTCTTTCCAGCATTTGTTATATGCTAGGCACTGTTCTAAGAATTATATATGCATAAAAACTAGTTTACTCCTCATGACAATAACAGGAACTTTTCATTTCTCCAAATGAAGACACTGTGGTACAGAAAGCTTATTTAATTGCCTCCAAATTATATATGTCATCATTGGTAGAGTTGAGGTTTAATCTGAAG
Organism: Glaucomys volans; assembly: GCA_020662805.1. Taxonomy (NCBI): domain Eukaryota; kingdom Metazoa; phylum Chordata; class Mammalia; order Rodentia; family Sciuridae; genus Glaucomys; species Glaucomys volans. Next base: position 126,157 of record JAJEJO010001811.1, read on the forward strand.
TAACACATAAACAAAGCTCATATTCTCAGCCTCTACCCTCTTTGCCCTCACAACTGAGCAACAGGTTTCCAGCATGTGAATTTATTCTCTGTAGATATGGCCTAAACCAGATACTCTTTCTACAGAGAAAAACTTCATATAACACAGTTTAATGTTACATTAAAAATAGTCATAGTTATACTATAAGAATAATCAATATCAGGTCTGGGAGTATGGCTCAGTGGTAGAGTGCTTGCCTACCACTACCTATAAATAAGTGAATAAAATAAAGGTCTAGCAACATCTAAAAAATATTTTTTTCCACTGAAATTTTTAACTTTATTAATATTCTCAAATATCAATGACTTTAGTTATAATTCTATACATAGAAATGTTCAGAGTCTATGTACTTGAAGTCTATTCTTTATGCAATTTTAGTAGTTCCCTAGTGTTCTGCTGTAGAATTTTTTTTAATTTATTTAATTTTGATTCATTGAACACAATTGGAGTACAGCTATTGTTTCTCTGGTTGTACACAAAGTAGAGTCACACCATCTGTGCATTCAGACATGTACACAGGGCAATGATGTCTATTTCATTCTGTTATTATTATTATTACCCCCCCAACCCCACCCCTTCCTTGCCTCTATGCTATCTGTCCTTCCTCCATTCTTGCCTCCCTTCCACCCCACATTATGCATCATCATTCACTTATCAGAAAGACCATTCGGCCTTTGAATTTTGGGGATTGACTAACCTCACTTAGCATGACAGTCTCCAACATCATCCATTTACCTGCAAATGCCGTAATTTTATTCTTCTTTATGGCTGAGTATTGTGTATATATACCACAGTTTCTTTATCCATTCGTCTATTAAAGGGCATCTAGGTTGGTTCCACAATCTAGCTATTGTGAATTGAGCAGCTATGAACATTGATGTGGCTGTGAATAAAATAAAGGTCTAACAACATCTAAAAAATATTTTTAAAAAATCCTAAACCTATATATTTATAGTCAAACCATGGCATATTTATTTTCTCAGTATCTGTCTCTATAAAATACCAAAAAGCAATCTTTAAATTGTTGTGATTTAATAAAACTGTATATAAGCACAGCATTATAGTAATCATGGAAAATACAAATAAAGCTGGAAAAGTCAGGCATTTTCATAATGATGAAATGAATAAGACGACCTGGGAAAACAGGGACTATTTTTGCTATGGTGTAATCATATTCATTTCATATAAGATAAGCTACTCTTACCAAGGGATCAAGTGGGTATATTAGCTAAACTCTTACAAAATTTTAGTTCTTTCATTATATGATTAAAGGTAACTAGTGACCTCCAAATTACACATAACAAAGATAAGGATCTCTATTATCCAGGAAGAAATATAAGTAGAACCAAACTTGCTGCAAAAAAGATTTTGTATATTTATCATTTATAATGGATATACTAAGGCCTAATTTGTGAGAAATCCAGAAATCTAGAATCTAGATTTCTATCATTAATGTGTATGTAGGTATATATATACACAAACATATACATATATATAATATATATATACATATATAGTTTCTAATATATGCATATATTAGAGAATGAAAGTATGGAAAATGAGTTGAGAATGACACTGAAGTCTTGATGAAGGAAAAGAAGAGAAGGTATACAGAAAAACTTTTAAAATAGAGAATTCACTGAAGTACATGGACCAAATGGTAAGGTAGATGAGCCTTTATACTTCTGCTTACTTTCATCATGATTTTGGAGTTTGTGATTAGAAACAAAATGCTGTAACTTTCTTCATACAATATGATATGATCATAGCAAATGCATGGTTCAGAACTAAAGGCAAAGACTGGTACAGAGCCGATCTCTCAGTAGATGAGAGGGTGTTCAGCTTTACGGTGGGTTTACTGAGAAATGCCCACCAAGGGAGATCTCTAGGCCAAGACATGAATATTGAGAACACAAATAAAGAACACCATGCTATGAAGAGAAAGTGAAGGATGTTATTGTAAGTGCATCGTATGTCATTGAGGGTTTAAAATTCATTCTAGCTTCTTGGAGGAGAACACTTTGAAGGGCATGGTTAGAGTTAGTTTATTCTGGAAACTACTACAGTGTTCTATGAGGGAAAAACATGGCAGCTTGGGCAAGATACGTTCCTGAGTCTCCTCTCCATTTTCCCCTTGGTCTTTACTCTCCCCATGGATTCACTTAGCTCTTCCCCTTTTGAACCTACCCAAGTCTCGTGTGTGAACACAGCCAAGGAGAGCCTGTCCCTGCTACTCTAATCCATGGTCAGCTCTTGATTGCTGACACTTACCTGACATTCTCTTTCACTTTCCACTTAGCCTCAGCTTGGGTTCTCTGTGCCTTCTGATGGAACAATTCTGTAACATGACATATTCATCCATGTGGGAGTTAGGCAGTGGTTTTTCCATAATACATGTACACTTTAAAGGACATTTATGCCCCAACTATGTTGAAATCTACCTCAGACAAGCAAACAAGCAAACAAGAAAAACACAAGGGAAAGTTCAGATTTGGTGAGGAATGAGTAAACTCAAAACAAAAAAAACAAAAATGGTGAGAATTGAATAACTGTGGGAGAAAGTAAAGATGGGAAAGAGAAAAGACAGGGAAAGGAAAGAAAGGAAGGACAAAGGAAGGAGTAAAGAAAAGTGATGTATTAGTAGATGACTCTATCTCTGGATGTCACTAAAACAGTAATTCCTGAACTTTGATATGCAGGTGAATCACCTGGTTCCTGTGAAGGTGCAGACTCTCGTCAGGTATGAGGAAGGAGAGAGATTATTAATCTCATACAAGCTCCCTTGTGGTACATACGATCCAGGTCTATGAAGCATAGTTTGAGTAGTCAGGCCCTGGAGCTGACAGGTCATCTAAGCTCAAGTACTGATTCTATCACACAGTTGAGCTACTGATCCTCTCATTAGTGTCACCATATACAGAGGACATCCCCATGGGGTGGTGATACAAATAGGTGCATTGTTACAATGACAGTTATTCTTTTGTCAATCTTTAATATTTATTTTTGTAGTAGTGAAAGCTGGAAAAAGGGCAGAAATACAAACATGAGTTTCAGTTATACAGTTTGAAGGAGAATGAAATTATGCAGCTAGACTCTCTTCTAGTCAGTGTTGTGGTGCTATTTCAGAGGAAATAAAAGATATTGCTCCTTTTAAAGATAAAGCATCTCTCCAACTTCCATGGGTAGCTGTGGGAATATAATAAAAAAATGTGGGTGAAAGCTACTGAACAATTTGTCTCTAAGATTCTACTTTTCAACACCCAAAACCACAGGTCTCTTCATCTCCATCAGGGTCCTGCTATGGCTCCTGTGTTCTGCTTGAAGGACAGTGTGTTCTCCTTTGAAGTAGCTACTCAGACTTCACCATCCTGTGACTTAATTACATCTTTGATGTTTGTTTATGGCTTTGAAGTTCACCGCTATTATGAATGATTTGATGTGCCCACCTTCTCAGGGTGCATTCCTGTTCCAGGCTTCTATTACTGCCCTTGATGTCTCAACTAAAGTCTAGGCTCCCTCTTGACCTATTTAGTGACTCATCTTGCAAAATCTTTGAATAGTATATCCATGTGCTCTTATTTTCTCACATATCCATAGTATAGTGGTTGTAATTTTATGTGTCACTATCCTAAATAACACTGTTCTTTTTTTTTTTTTTTTTTTTTAGCAGGGTTGAGGAAAAAACCAGAGACTCACATATGCTAGGCATGTGCTCTACCAGGGAGCTACATATCCGTTCCCTAAATGATGTTTTGCTTTTGATTGGTTTTATTTATTTATTTATTTTTGACTTTCCAATTCTCAGTCTTGAGTAGAACTACGTCCCTAATTTATGGGGGTAAGACCTGAAGTCTCTCGCTGGTTTTGGTTGCAATTTCCTCTCTGCCCACAATGGGCTACTTCATTTCTAACTGTTATCACTCTACTTTTCTATTTCTTCTTTCATTTGGTATGTAGAGCTCTCATTCCGATGACTCTAACTGTACAGTTAACCATTTAAAAATTGTTTTATATCTAACACTTTGGGTTGTTCATTGCAGAAAGGGTACTTACTTATCTCTGTCATATTACCATGACCAGAAGTTTCTGAGGTTTTCTTTGATGTGTGATTTTGCCCAGTGATACGAAGTCTCAAGCATGAGTATAGAAAGGGAATTTATTTAAAAATAGGGCATATGTAAAATAGTCCTTAAAAGACAAAAAAGGTGGTCTTAATTTTTTTTTATCATCTAATATATTAAACAGAAGCCAAACAAAAAAGCCAATGTTATTTTCAGAATGTTATTTCTGGCTTATTTAATAACTAAATGTCCCTATCTCTACAATTTGCAAAAAAATTTGAAATATTTTACGGGTTGGCTTTTGAACTGGTGTCTTTCATCTCCGAGTACATAATTCATGCAATTGATTGATCTTTCTCTTAAAGTGGCTTTTATAACAAACAAGATAATGTTAATCAAAATATTTAGACTTGTAAGTTACCATACAGAAGCAAAGCTCTAGAAGACAAAAATTAATTGTTGTCAAATAACATTTGGGGAAAATTAGCCTTCTAATTATGTCTATTCATGTGAATTTTGGGCCATCCTGGCAGAATAAACTTACTTTGGATATGGAGGTATCAGGTCATAATTTTGATGCCAGTTAGCATTTGAACTCTTCCCCTAATTCCAACTATTCTTATTCTATACTCATTAGAAAAATTTCTTATAACTTGGCAGTGTTGAAACTCTAAATGGCAGACTGCATTCTCCAGTGTTGGAACAGACCCCAGCAGCTTACTGTCAACTTCTTTCCAGGTTCTTGAATAGAAAATCTGAAGAATAAAATTCATGAGGCAACAGAAGGCAAGAGTGAAAGAGAATAGGATTTTTCAAGTGTGAAAATACAACCAAACTCTAGTCAGGGGCGAGAGGGAACTCCAATAGGATTTGCTGCTTGAGTATGCTGGTCTATGGTTTATATAGTACTTGAGTCAACACTATTGGTTCAAATTTATGCTCATCTGGGTTTGGAGAAGTACTAACACTAGTGGTTAGCCCTGCAATCCCTTTCAGATCTGCCCTACTTCCATTTATCTGCTATTGGTGGGGAAGCAGGAGATAAGTTCATTTCATCCCAGATGCTCTGGTTTCCAGGCTGTGGTACTGGGTGGAGTGGGCATTAGCACCAGGCCCTGTCGGGGGGCCTCGGTGCTATAGGTCAGCAGGACTCAGTTCACCTTGGCCCTGACTTGCCAGGCCTCAGGTCTGTGCTGACATGGCATGCTCCCTGAGGTTACAGTTCTGTTTGCCTGGTCTGTGGATCTAGAGCTCCAGGACAAGGGCTTGGCTTTTTTTGTGACAGATTTATGAGGATACTCTGATATGATATGGATATTTTGCTACAAGGCAGAAATTCAGAGAGCTATGGATCTGTGGTGAAATTGTACAAGGTAATGCTTGAAAATCTCCATGGAATCAACATATAGGCTTTTGTGAGAACAGCTGTAGCTTGACAGGCAGAGACAGAGCATTACTGAAGTATTTGGCATGTGGCTGGGTATTGCCTTCTGTGGCAGTGGAGCATCTTGATCACTGACTTCTCAAAGGATTATTAGGAAAAAGCAACAAGCAGAGAAAAAGGAAAAGTGGATTCACAGAGGAGTTTTGAGTCACATGGCCACTGAGATGCACCAAGAAAAAAATATTTTAAAAAATTTTCTTTCTTTCTTTTTTTTTCTTTTTAAACAATAGTGAGTATTTATTTCTTGGTCATTGTCTGCAGACCAGTTGCTGTTTGGTTGATAAGGCTGGGCTTAGCTTCTAGCCATAGGTTTGCTTGAGACTTCTCTTTGAATTAAAGTTGTTATACTTACCAAACAAACAAACAAAAAGGTTCCCCGAACTTGAATTTCAGATAAACAATGAAGAAATTTCATTATAATTATGTCCCAGGACAGATGGGGCACGCTTAAAGACTATTTGTTGTTTATGTGAAATTAAAATTTATTTACATAATAAAAAATGCTTCTGTTGTTGTTATAATTATATATAATATTTATATTCATTGTAGCATATTTGTATACGTACATAATTTTATCAATTTCATTCCATACTATCACTTTCCCCTTTTTTAACTCCCTCCTCCTGACCTGCTTCCTCTACTACTTTCCCTTCCATTTTTAAAAAATTGGTACATTACAATTAAACATAAGAGGGGAATTCATTATGTTATATTTGTACTTGCAAATAGTATATTTGGTCTAAAAATACATTTTCAAAACATTCAAATTCACCAAAATATAAACCTAAACAGTCTTGTATATTTATAGTTGGATGTGTTTGCACATGAGTGTGTGTGTGTGTGTTGACAGAGGAGTATAAGTGTGCATATTCTATCATTCTACACCTTTTAAATACATGGTTCCTCATGTTATAATTATATATAATATTTATATAATATCATTTTGTCCAAAAAATTTATGCATGTGTGTGGGGAGGTCCTATTGCTGCACATACACTTTCACACACTTTAACTCACTGCTTTTCTCAGATTGGTGCTGTTAAATCTGGCTTTGCTTCTGTGTCGTGACTTCCTGTGCTGTGAACTGCAACCGAACTTTGCATGTAAACACATTAAAATCCACCTTAGGAGTATAAGAAACAGCCACGTTTCAGCCACAGAAACCAGGTTTCTGTCAATGGCTGGGAGCCAACTGAACCAACTATGACCAAAGAAAACAAAAGCCTCATCAGAGCATGCGCAAATAAGGCAGATGCCTAGCTGTAGCCAATCAGGTGATTTCTCTACTTTGCGCCTATATCCTCAGCGGAGGAGCTCGCTGCTTGTCCTGTAATGTAGAGCTCTCTGAACCTCCACTAGTTCAAGGTGAATCATGGATGTTTGAATCATTCATTTCTCAAATAAAATGTGCTGAATTTAATTTGGCTATGTTTTTTCTTTTAACAAGCCTGAATACCTTAACTTGATAAGGTAGAAGATCATGGGTGGTTTTGCCCCTTTAAAGGCGACTTTTTAAATGGAGTTACAATTCTGGAATGCTTAAACTACCAAGATAGTGAAGTAACAGTGATTGCTAGAAGGCACCCGGGGGAGTGAGCCATGAATAGGATAAGCGCAGGGAAATTTTAGGGCAGTGAGACTATTCTATGATGTTATAATGGTGTATATGTGGCATTATATATTTGTCAGTACTTACAAAATATACATCAAGAATGTTAGCATGATATTCTCCAATTCCATGATATTCTCCAATTCCATCCATTTATCTGTAAATGCCATAATATTATTATTTACCGATGAATAAAAGTGGATGATGATCGGCGCCATTTTGCAGCTTCCCTGGTGGAGAGAGACCATCTTCAGCTGCCTGAGCCCTCGGAACTGAGCTCAGGCCTTCCAGCGGGGATGTGGTGCTGCGGCTCCGGGTGAGATCTGGCCGGGAGCTGAGCCGGTTGCCGGCTCCAGTGGGGAGTTTGGGCCCTTCGGCACCATTCTGCAGCTTCCCTGGCGGAGAGAGACCATCTTCGGCTGCCCGAGCCCCCAGAGCCAAGGTCAGGTCTTCCCGCGGGGCCACGGTGCTGCATCTCCTGGTTGCCTCTGCCCAGAAGCATTGATCATTCCCAACCTGGAGGTACTGGGACAGCAGTTATCTTGGGTCACCGCTTGATCAAGCACCTCTCAAACATCGGGTGAGTTACTGGAAATCTGCAGGGACACTTTAAGTCTTTACAGGGAAATTGCAATCCCTCTGATTTGCACTACTAGAGGGGAAGATACATGAGCACCATGAGAAAACACGGGAAGAAAGTGTCCCAAACAAACCTAGATGATACATCAAGAGAACCCAAAGACAGCATGGTAGAAGGAATGACAGAAAGGGAGTTCAGAATGTTCATAATTAAAATTATCCGAGAAGAGAATGATGTGACGAGAGAGCAGATTCAGGCTATGAATAATCAGCTAATAGAGCAATTGCAGGAAGCAAAA
>JAJEJO010001811.1:140605-184193 GCA_020662805.1 Glaucomys volans
CCACCATTTGACCCTGCTATCCCACTCCTTGGCCTATACCCAAAGTACTTAAAATCAGATTACTACAGTGATGCAGCCACATCCATGTTCATAGCTGCTCAATTCACAATAGCTAGATTGTGGAACCAACCTAGATGCCCTTCAATAGATGAATGGATAAAGAAACTGTGGTATATATACACAATGGAATATTACTCAGCCATAAAGAAGAATAAAATTATGGCATTTGTAGGTAAATGGATGATGGAGACTATTATGCTAAGTGAGATTAGCCAATCGCAAAAATCCAAAGGTCGAATGGTCTCTCTGATAAGTGAATGATGATGCATAATGTGGAGTGGAACGGTGGCAAGAATGGAGAAAGGATAGAGAGCATAGAGGGAAGGGAGGGGTGGGGTTGAGGTTGGGGAGTAAGAATAATAACAGTATGTGTAATAGACATCATTGCCCTATATACATGTATGAATGCACAGATGGGGTGACTCTACTTTGCGTACAACCAAAAAAAAAATGGTGTACTCCATTTGTGTTCAATGAATCAAAAAATTAAATAAAAATAAATTAATAAAAAAACAGATAAAACTAGAAAAAAAAGTGGATGATGATATAGTGGGGGTGGGAGATGCGGGAGTGAGAGAAGAATGGAGGAACTTTAGATTAAGTAGAGGAAAATGAGAGGGAGGCTATGAAAAATGGTGGAATAAGACAGACTTCATTACCCTATGTACATGTATGATTGCATGAGTGGTATGAATCTACGTTGTGCATAGCTATAGAAACGAAAAGATGTACCCCATTTGTGTACAATGAATCAAAATGCAGTCTATAAAAATAAAAAAAAATAAAAAGAATGTAGCACCCTAACATATACTCTGAATTTGTGTTGGTAATAATGTATGAATATGGGTACATTGTTTTTAATAAATATACCAGTATAATGGGAGATGTCATTATAATAAGCTATGCTTATGTGGGGGAAGTTGTATATGTGAATTCTGTACTTTCCAATCAATTTTGCTGTGAACCTAAAACTGCTATCAACAATAAAATCTATTTAAAAAAAGAAAATCTATTTAATTTATTGACAAATAAATATTAGATAATTTACAGTTGTGAATAAAAATAGTTTATTGAGCTGGAATTGTAGCTCAGTGGTGGAGTGCTTGCTTAATATATATGAGACACTGAGGTCAATGCTCAGCATCACATACAAATAAATAAATTAAAAAGGTATTGTGTCCATCTACAACTGAAAAAAATTTAAAAATTACTTTTGCTTTGTTATTTTAAAGGTGAGAAAACTGAAGCCCAGAAAAGTTTAAAAAATTCCAAATTTACCATTATTAAAATATTAATAGTATATTCAAAACATTTTCAATTATTATATATCTTCATGTGGTCCTCCAGTACCCTTCAAATAAAATCTCTGATTTATATATTTATTTGAAAGTAACTTAGGTGCAAATGTGGAATTTAAAATCTCATACCAAACAAAACCAACAAAGAAGAAAATAAAAATGTGAGCTTTCATCCAGGCTGACTGCAGTGGGGCTTATGATCAGCAATATTCTGTCCCACAAATTCACCTACATCATTCTTTGCACAGTGGCCTCATATTTTTCTTCTTTGAACTCATCAAAGCATTTTGGGGAGTGAAGTAGGTTATGTAGTTGATGGAAACACCAAACCAACTTTGTAATGTCTTGGTAAGCAGGATAGGAATCCCAAGGGAAAACTGGGAGACAGTCATTGGTTTATTCTTTATCATTATTCCTGCCAGCGAACAAGAACTATAAGACAATGTCAAACCATAGTAAATTCCTGAAGCTAGAATAATGAGAAAAATTCCCCAAAGGAAGAAGTAAGCATGGACATGGCAAATAACAGACAATTAAACTTGCATGTATCTTAAAAAGGAAGTAATCAGTGTCTTCATTTTAAACATAAAGGAACAAAGAAATGATATTCATGTGCTGTAGGAATACCTAAGGCAATGTGGTTTGCATCACAGGAAGAAGCTTAATTATGGAACAAGCAAACCTGCTCTTCTCGGAAGCATAGACAGATCTGTGCTGTGAATTGTGCTCTCTGAGAACACCCAGAGCCCAAGTACTTCCTCTTCCCTGATAAGGTTTAATCAAGAGCCTAGCACAAGGACATCAAGAAAGCTTGCTAACTGCTGATTGGTTATGTGCAGCCAGGGCCCTGCCAGGCCCCAAGAATCCAGGGCCCGAACATCCAGGGCCCGGGCCCTGGCACTTCCTCGTCCCTTATATGGAATGATCATGAGCTTGGCACAAGGAAGTCACAAGAGCTTAACAGTTGATTGGCTATTGTATGCTATATAAGCTGTGTAATTCTATAATAAAATTTGAGTCTGTCTCCAAACCGGCTCCCAGCGTATGATGTCTGCGCCTCACACCCACCCTCCTTTCTCCAAGCAGGACGTTCCTGTTCAACAATGTGCCTTTCCATATATGAGACATTGTTCATGTCTTTGCTTTACTTTACATAATTTCTGATGAGTTCCTTCATTTTTATATTATTTGCTTGTGGGCAGAGTATGTAGATTAGGTCAAAAAAGAACTCCTTGATTATTAGATGTGCATGTGAAAGATAAAGAACAGTGCTCGTTCTCAATAACATTTTAAAAACTTTTTCTAACTTTCTCTTCTCTCAATTAAATGAGTTTTTGCATCTTAAACACATCCAAGATATGAAAGTACAAAGAAATGACTGATGTCAGTGGCTTTAGTCATATTTCACAATTGAAGAGATCCTTAAAATTTGGCAATGTTTTTATTCAACTTTCTTTTTTCAGAGGATCCAGTACATTGTTGTCAGTATCTTGGATTATAGGCCTGAAGGATGCCTTAATAAGGGCATCATAGAGTCAAAATCCAAGGTCAAACATTATATATGTCATTCTCTTGCTGAAAACCTTACTGAGCTCCTTTACCCTGTATGGGAGAATTTTTAATAAAAAAGAAAACAGTCTAAATTGAAAAAATCTCAAACCAGTGAATTGTGTCCTTCCATAGTATTTGAGAAGTTCGTCAATTGAAATAGAAAACAATGAGAATGTCATTCAGTCTCATTTCATAAATTTATGAACTAAACTACTTAAGATTTTCAGAAGCCTTCCTAGCACTTCTGCAAGGGATATGCCTTCTTATTGCTTCTTTATTGCTATCTGTAGGCCCAAGGCCTTCAGGTTGTCAGCTTTCATATTGCATGAGGCAACATGATGTGAGGAAGCATATTGCAGTTAGACCAGTGGCTCCCAGGCATCAGCATGCAGAGGAATCACCTGAAGGGCTTATTAAAACAGAGTGAAGCTCCCTCACCTACAGTTTCTCATTCCTTAGCTTTGGAACAGTGGGGTTGCTGGTCAAAGGCTAATATTTTGAGAACCACTGAATTAATGTGATCCTGTCCTAAGCAATGTTGAGGAATTCTTTTCACATTAGAAAATTTCATTACATTTCTGAGCCTGAGGTTTCTCTGATATAGAATGAGAGTATAGAATGCCACTGGAATTTGTTTCAGATGTTCACTAAATATGTTGTTTTAGATGTTTGTACAAATGCCTTTATCTTCATTAGAGATAAGATAATGGTTTAGCTGATGACATATTTTGTTAAAATGCAAAATCCTGATCAATTTGTTGTTGCCATAATTTAAAATTTAGAATTGTTTTATGAGATTGTTTTTTAATACAATCATAATCTGTGGGAAATCACAAAATAATATAATTTATGAAGAAAAAACTACTTGAACTAGTAAGTGAAAATTCCAGTTATAATGATTTCAATATATTACTGTTATTATAGTATATTATTGTATTTTATGCTAATATGATACATATTTTTAGTATGAATAATTAATAGAACTTTTAGGCTAGCTTTATTTAAAAAACACTCAAAAAGCTTGAACTAACTTAAAATTTTAACTCATTCCAAACAACAGGAGCAGAATGTACGTACATTCTCGAGTGAAGTGAAAACATTTGCCTTGTTATGCTATGTTCTGAACCATGAAATGCATCTTTAAAAAAAAAGTTCAATATAGATTTTGAAATATAATTCACTTATTATATAATCTATTTTCACATTCACTTAATAGTATATTATACAGGAATGAGAGTTAGTCCATTATAACTCCAAGCATCAATATGAATGAATCTTGCAAAAGAAACCAGGCACAACAGAGTAAAAATGGATGATTTCATTAACATGCAGCTCCCTATACACAAAACTCAAGGAAATCCAGAAGGTGACTGTAAATTGCAGGAAGTTTGTATGATAAGGCCTTCTATGGAGCTAGTAGTATTCCATTTCTAGACCTGATCTATTTGAAGTGTATAATTCAGTAGCTCTCAGTGTGAACACAGATTTAGGCAACCTCCACTTAATCAATTTTAGAAAATCCTTATCTCATACAAAAAAGAAATTCCACAGGCATTAGTAGTCATTCACCCATTTAGCTCCTTCCCTTGCCTACCCTTTCTCTGAAACCTGGCCCCAAATAATCACTTATCTATGTATTTGACTACCTTGGACACCTTTAGGAATATATCTCCTATATAAATATAGTACTTTATCCAACATCTTCCCATCTCTCCTAATCAGTTCTTACTTCAGTGATACTAGCTTTTGTAGATTCCATATATGAGTGAGATCATGCAGCCATTCTGTGCCTGGTTAATTTCTTTTAAACTGATGTTTTGCAAGTTCATCCGTGTACTCACAAGTAACAGGATTTTGTTCATGTTTATAGACTGAAATTTCATTGTGTATCTATACCATTTTTTAAAAATCCATTCATTTGTTAGTAAACAGGTTGATTCTCAATCTTGGCTATTGTGAATGGTATTGCAACAAATATGAGAGGTAGATATTTCTTTGATACACTGATTTTATATTCTTTACATACATACCCAGTAATATAAGATTACCTAATCTATGTATCTAATAATATGCAGATATACACCCCCCTCAAAATTTTCTGGAACCTAATGAGGAGTGATTAGGTGAATGGCTGTGTGCTCTCAGAAAAGATGTACCACAGTTCTTGTAAGATCCCAGTTAGATACTGCGAGAGGGGGTTGCTATAAAACAGCAAGACTGTCCCCTCCCCACTCTCTGGTTTTCTGTGTAGTCATGCACTCTCTCTGCCAGACATGCTCATGTCATTGTGAGGCCACCTATCCTCAGGCTTTCAATAGAGCCAATGAGAATATGAAGCCACAGTTTTTGGTCTTCAAAGCTGTGACCAAAATTAACCTCTTTATTTTGCAAATTACACAGTCTCATGTATTTTTTCATGGCAATGGAAATCAGAATAACAGTTGCCTTTGTTTTTTTCTTTATTGTTTTTATTTTAGTTCATTGTACACAAATGAAGCACAACTATCATTTTTCTGGTTGTACACAAAGTAGAATCATATAATTTGCCTATTCATACATTTACATATAGTAAAGATGTTTGTCTCATTCTATTATCTTTCCTTCCCCACTCCCTCCCCAACCCTCATTTTCCTCTATACAATCTATCCCTTCTCCATTCTTCCTGTGCCTCCCCCCACCCCGCTATTGTCATCAACCACTCATAAGAGAAATCGTTCAGCCTTTGGTTTTTTGGGATTTGCTTATTTCACTTAACATGATACTCTCCAACTCCATCGATTTACCAGCAAATGCCATAATTTTATTACTCTTTATGGCTGAATAATAATAATGTGTATATATACCACAGTTTCTTTATCCATTCATCTATTGAAGAGCATCTAGGTTGGTTCCACAGGCTAGCTATAGTGAATTGGGCTGCTATAAACATTGCTATGGCTGCATCACTGTAGTATGCTGATTTTAAGTCCTTTGGGTTATAGGCCAAGGAGTGGGATAGCTGGGTCAAATGGTGGATCCATTCCAAGTTTTTTGAGGAATCTCCACATCACTTTCCAGAGTGGCTGCACTAATTTGCAACCCCACCAGCAATGGATGAGTGTACCTTTTCCCCCACATCCTTGCCAACACCTACTGTCGCTTGTATTCTTGATAATAGACGTTCTAATGAAGGTGAGATGATATCCTAAGGTAGTTTTGAAGTGCATTTCTCGTATTACTAGAGATGTTGAACATTTTTTCATATATCTGTTGATTGCTTGTAGATCCTCTTCTGTGAAGTGTCTGCTCATTTCTTTAGCCCATTTATTGACTGGGTCATTTGTATTCTTGTGTGTAGAGTTTTTTGAGTTCTTTACATATTCTGGAGATCAGTGCTCTTCTGATGTGTGTGTGGCAAAGATTTTCTCCCACTCTGTAGGCTCTCTCTTCACATTGCTGATTGTTTCCTTTGCAGAGAAAAAAGTTTTTTAGTTTGACTCTATCCCAACTATTGATTCCTGCTTTTATTTCTTGTGCTTTGGGAGACATGTTAAGGAAGTCTGGTCCTAGGCCAACATGATGAAGATTTGGACCTACTTTTTCTTCTGTTAGGGGCAGGGTCTCTGGTCTAATTCCTGGGTACTTGATTCATTTGGAGTTGAGTTTTGGGCAAGTGAGAGATAGGGGTTTAGTTTCATTTTGCTGCATAAGGATTTTCAGTTTTCCCAGCACCATTTGTTGAAGAGGCTATCTTTTCTCCATTGTATGTTTTTGGCTCCTTTGTCAAGTATGAGATACCTGTATTTATGTGGGTTTTCTCTGTGTCCTCTATTCTGTACCATTGACCTACCTGCCTATTTTGGTGCCAATACCATGCTGTTTTTGTTATTGTGGCTTTGTAGTTTAGTTGAAGGTCTGGTATTGTGATACCCCCTGCTTTGCTCTTCCTGCTAAGGATTGCTTTAGATATTCAAGGTCTCTTTTTCCTACAAATGAATTTCATGATTGCTTGCTCTATTTCTATGAGATCAATCATTTGGTTTTAATTGGAATGCAATGAATTTGTATAGCACTTTTGGTAGTATGGCCATTTTGATAATATTAATTCCGCCTATCCAAGAACGTGGGAGATCTTTCCATCTTCTAAGGTTTTCTTGAATTTCTTCCTTTTTGTGTTCTGTAGTTCTCATTGTAGAGGTCTTTCACCTCTTTTGTTAAATTGACTCCCAGGCATTTTATTTCTTTTTTGAGGCTATTATAAATGGGGTAGTTTTCCTAATTTCTCTTTCAGAGGATTCATCACTTATGAATAAGAATGCATTAGATTTATGAGTATAGTTCTAGAAGTTTTCTGGTGGAATTTTTTGGCTCCTCTAAATATAGAATCATATCATCTGCAAATAGTGATGATTTAAGTTCTTCTTTTCCTATTCAAATCCCGTTTATTTCTTTAGTCTGTCTAATTGCTCTGGATAGAATTTCAAGGACAATGTTGAATAGAAGTGGTGAAAGAGGGCATCTCAGCCTTGTTCCAGTTTTTAGAGGAAATGTTTTCATTTTTTTCTCCATTTAGAATGATGCTGGCCATGGGCTTAGCATACATAGCCTTTACAATATTGAGGTATGTTCCTACTATCCATATTTTTTCTAGTGTTTTGAGTATGAAGTGGTGCTGTATTTTATCAAATTCTTTTTCTGCATCTATTGAAATAATCATGTGGTTCTTGACTTTAAGTCTGTTGATGTGGTGAATTACATTTATTGATTTCTGGATGTTGAACCAACCTTGCATCCCTGGGATGAAATCCACGTGATCATGGTGCACTATCTTTTTAATATGCTTTTGTATGCAATTTGCTAAGATTTTGTTAAGTATTTTGCAACTATGTTCATTAGGGATATTGATCTGAAATTTTCTTACCTTGATGTGTCTTTGTCTGGTTTCGGTATCAGGGTGATATTAGTTTCATAGAATGAGTCTGGGAGTGTTCTCTCCTCTTCTATCTCATGGAATACTTTGAGGAGTATGGGAATGAGTTCTTCTTTGAAGGTCTTGTAGAACTCAGCTGGGAATACATCTGGCCCTGGACTTTTCTCGGTAGGTAGGCTCTTGATGACTTCTATTTCATTTCTTGAAACTGGTCTATTTAAATTGTGTATGTCCTCCAGATTCAGTTTGGGTGGGTCATGTGTCTCTAGAAATCTATCCATGTCTTCGAGATTATCTATTTTGTTGGAGTATAGATTTTCAAAGTTGTTTCTAATTATGTTTTGTATTTCGATAGTGTCTGTCATGATAGTCCCTTTTTCATCTCAAATTTTAGTAATTTGAGTTTTCTCTCTCCTCTTTGTTAGTGTGGCTAAGGGTTTATTAATTTGTTTATTTTTTCAAAGAACCAACTTTTTGTTTTGTCAATTTTTTGAATAGTTTCTTTTGTTTCAATTTCATTGATTTCCCCTCTGATTTTAATTATTTCCTGTCTTCTACTACTTTTGGTGCTAATCTGTTCTTTTTCTAGGGCTTTGAGCTGTAATGTGAGGTCTTTTATTCCTTCACTTTTCATTCTTTTGTTGAATGCGCTCCATGCAATGAATTTTCCTCTTAGTACTGCTTTCATAGTGTCCCAGAGATTTTGATATGCTGTATCATTGTTCTCATTTACCTCTATGAATTTTTTTTTATTCCCCCTGATGTCTTCTATTATCCATATATCATTCAATAGTGTATTATTTAATCTCTAGGTGTTGGAATAGATTCTGTTTTTTATTTTATTATTGATTTCTAATTTCATTCCATTATGATCTGACAAAATGCATGGTATTATCTTTATCTTTTTGTATTTGCTAAGAGTAGTTTTGTGCCATAACATATGGCCTATTTTAGAGAAGGATCCATGAGCTCCTGAAAAGAAAGTGTATTTACTTGCTGCTGGATGGAATACTCTATATATGTCTGTTAAGTCTAAATTATTTATTGTGTTATTGAGATCTATGGTTTCTTTGTTCAATTTTTGTGTGGAAGATCTGTCCAATAGTGAGAGAGGTGTATTAAAGTCACCTAGTATTATTGTGTTGTGGTGTATTAGGTTCCTGGAATTGAGAAGTATTTGTTTAACATACATTGATGTACTATTGTTTGGGGCATAAATATTTATGATCGTTATGTCTTGCTGATTTATGCTTCCCTTAAGCAGTTAGAAATGACCTTTTTTTTATTCCTTCTGATTAACTTTGGCTTGAAGTCTGCTTTATCTGAAATGAGAATGGAAACCCCTGCTTTTTTACTGAGTCCGTGTGCATGGTATATTTTTTCCCATCCTTTCACCTTCAGTCTGTGGATGCCTTTTCTATGAGATGAGTCTCTTGAAGGCAGCATATTGTTGGGTCTTTCTTTTTAATCCTATCTGCCAGTCTATGTCTTTTGATTGCTGAGTTTAGGCCATTAATATTCAGGGTTATTATTGAGATATGACTTGCATTCTCAGTCATTTTGACTTATTTTTGGCTTTTAACTTGACTTGGTTTCTCCTTTATTGGCTATTCCTTTAGGGTAATTCCTCCCTATGCTGACTTACATTGTTGTTTTTCATTTCTTCCTGTTTCAATATTTTGCTGAGAATGTTCTGTAGTGCAGGCTTTCTGTTTGTGAATTCTTTTAGATTTTTTTTTTTATCATGTAATGATTTAATTTCATCAACAAACCTAAAGGTTTTGCTGTGTATAAGATTCTTGGTTGGCGTCCATTTTCTTTCAGAGCTTGAAATATGTTGTTCCAGGCCCTTCTTACCTTTATGGTCTGGACTGAGAAATCTGCTGATATCCGTATTGGTTTCCCCCTGTATATAATCTGATGCTTTTTTCTTGCAGCCTTTAAAATTCTATCTTTATTTTGTATGTTAGGTATTTTCATTATAATGTATCTCAAAGTGAATCTCTTGTAATTTTGTGCGTTTGCTGTCCTGCAAGCCTCTCGTATTTGATTTTCCATCTCATTTGTCAGATTTGGGAAATTTTCTGATATTATTTCATTGAACAGATTATTCATTCCTTTGGTTTGTATCTCTGTGCCTTCCTCAATCCCAGTAATTCTTAAATTTGGTCTTTCATGATGTCCCATATTTCTTGGAGGTTCTGTTCATGATTCCTTAACATCTTCTCTGTGTAGTCCACTTTGTTTTCAAGATTAAATATTTTGTCTTCATTGTCTGAGGTTCTGTCTTCCAAGTGATCTAGCCTGTTAGTTATGCTTTCTATTGAGTTTTTAATTTGGTTTATTGTTTCCTTCATTTCAAGAATTTCTGTTTGTTTTTTTCAGAGTTTCTATATCTTTATTGAAATGATTTTTTGCTTCCTGCAGTTGCTCTATTAACTGATTATTCATAGCCTGCATTTGCTCTCTCATTACATTTTTTGCTTCTCAGATAATTTTAATTATGTACATTCTGAACTCCCTTTCTGACATTCCTTCTACCATGTTGTCATTGGGTTCTATTAATAAAGCATCTAGGTTTGTTTGGGACACTTTCTTCCCTTGTTTTCTCACATTGCTCATGTATCTTCCCCTCTAGTAGTGAGAATCAGAGGTATTGCCATTTCCCTTTAAAGACTTATCGTGTCCCTGCAGATTTTCAATACTTCGCCTTGAAGAGATTAATATTAGCAACATACCATATAAACAGTATGATTCCTTAATCCATATATACCTTTTTTAGGTATTAACTGTTGTCATAATATACAGAGATGGGTTCACCTTATTTTCTACAGCAAAACCGATAGGTATGCAATATGGAACACAATTTCAAATGGTGGAAAATGAGGATGAGAAGGGGTGTAGAATATAACATTAATGAGATAAGAAGTGAATCTATAGAGGTACAATGGTGTAGGAATAGTGAAGCCAGGATTAAAGGAAATAGGTTGCCAGCATGAGAAAAGAGAAAAGTCTACAAGGAAACAGATAAATAAGAGAATGAGAGAGTGATAAGAATATTAATAAAAGAAAAAATGTGAGAATATAGTAGGTATAATAGGAATAATTGTAATAGTATTTTTAAAAAGTTCAGCAATAAAATTATACTGTACTGTTCAAACCTCCTATTTTTCAGTAGTCTGTTGCCTGAGAGGTGCTTGATAATGTGGTGCTCGGGCCTGTGGGGAAGGTGGGGGCAGTTGGACCTCTGAGCTCCTCCTGGCTGGGTCTACCTGCAGGAAGCAGGCCTGGACTTGGGCCTGTGGGGAAGGTTGAGGGGCCGGGAAGGTTGGGCAACTGGTCCTCTGGGCTCCTCCGGGCTGGACCTGCCCACCTCCCAGAGCGGGCCTGGTCTCTGACCTGTGGGGAAAGTCGAGCAGTGGGGAAGGCTTTTGATTTTGAGGTAATATTCAAAACAATTCTTTGCTTAGACCCTTGTCATAACACATTTCCTTATGTTTTACCATAGTTTGGGGTTCTACAGTTAAACCTTTAATGCATTTTGAGTTGATTTTTGTATACGGTGAGAGATAGGTATCTAATTTCATATTTATTCTGTGGATATCCAGTTTTCCAGAATCATCTATGGATAATACTTTCTCCACAATTCATGTTATTAGCACCTTTATCAAAATAATTCCAAACATTCAGGTGTTTATTTCTGGGTTCGTTATTGTTCCCATTTGTCTGTTTTTACATAGTACCATACTGTTTTAATTATTAAAGCTTTGCAGTGTATCTGGAAGCCATGTAATGTGATAGCTTCAACTTTGTTCTTTTTGCTGAAGGTTGTTTTGGCATGTGGGAACTTTAGTGCTTCCACATGAGTTTTATGATAGTGTTTTCAATGTCTGTGAAGAATATTATTATTATTTTGATAAGGATTGTATTGAATCTGTATATCAATTTGGGTAGTGTGGATACTTTAATAATATCAATTCTTTCATTCTCTGAACATGAGATAGCCTTGTAATTCTGTTGTTGTTGTTGTTGTTGTTGCTGTTGTTTCTTTAGCTTCTTTCATCCATGTTTTAGAGTTTTCATTGTAGAGTTCTTTCACTTCCCTGTTTAAATATATTACTAAGTATTATTACTTGTAGCTGTTATAATGAGACTGCTTCAGAATTGTTTTTCTGATAGTTTGCCACTAGAATAAAGAAACACTACTTTTTTATGAGGATTTGGTATCCTGCAACTTGACTGAACTTATTTATTTGTTCTAATAGTTTTTGATGAAGTCATTAAAATTATATATGTATATATGTACATACATATATGTGTGTGTGTATGTGTGTATATATATTTTTGTAATTTTGCATACGTGTGTGTGTGTGTGTGTGTATCTATGTCATTTGTAACCAGGGAAAAATTTAGCTTCCTCCTTTTTAATTAGCATAATGTTAATTTTAGCCTAATAGTTCTGGCTAGGACTTTTAATACTCTACTAAACAGAAGTGGAGAAAGTTGTCATCCCTATCTTATTCCAGATCTTAAAAGAAAACTTTAAATGTTTTTCAACACAGTATGCTCTTAACATTGGTTTTGTTGCATGTATTCTTCATAGTGTTGAGGAATATTTCTGCTACATCTAATTTGTTGAGACTTATTTTTTAATAATGAAGCAATGTTGAATTTTGTAAAAAGCTTTTTCAGTACTTATTAAAGTGATAATTTGGCTTTGACCTTCATTCTGTTAATATAATTCATCATTATTATTGATTTGTGTATGCTAAAACATTCTTGCATGGCTCTGATAAATCCCATGATTATGACAATTGATCTTTTCAATGTGCTGTCAAGTTCAGTCACACTCAATATGTTCTATGAATAATAAAATTAACTATAAAGCAATCAGAAAAATATCATAAATGTCCTGAAATAGCAGGAAAATCTCAAATATTTAGAAGCCAAGTGACACATTTTTAAAATTGTGATTAGTAATGGAAATTAGAAAGTGATTACAAATAAGTAAAAATGAAATATATCAGAGACCCAGAATAGACAAAGCAATCCTTAGCAAGAAAAGTGATGCAGGAGGCATCACAAGACCAGACCTCAAACTGTATTACAGAGCTATAGTAATAAAAATGTCATGGTATTAGCACCAAAACAGACACATAGACCAATGGTAGAGAATAGAACACACAAAGTCAAACTGACATAAATCTCATACGAGACAAAGGTGCCAAAAACATTCACTGGAGAAAAGTTAGCCTATTAAAAAATGGTGCTAGGAAGAATGGAAAGCAATATGTAACATAATGAAATTAAACCATTACCTCTCAGCCTGCACAAAACTCAACTCACAGTAGATCAAAGATTTAGGCAATAGAGCACAGACCCTGCAACTACTAGTAGAAAAAGTAGGCCAAAATCTTTACCGTGTTGGCCCAGGACTTCCTTAACAGACCCCTAAAGTACAAGAAGTTAAATCAAGAATCAATAAATGGGATGGATTCAAACTAAAAACCTTCTTCTCAGCAAAAGAAACAATAATGTGAAGAAAGAGCCTACAGATTGTGAGAAAATCTTTACCACATGCACCTCAGATAGAGCACTAATCTCCAGAATACATAAAGAACTCAAAAAATTTAACACCAAAAACACCAAATAACCCAATCAATAAATGTGCTAAGGAACTGAACAGAAACTTCACGAAGAAGATATACAATCAATCAACAAATATATGAAAAAATGTTCAACAACTCTAGCAATTAGAGAAATGCAAATGAAAAGTGCTTCAAGATTTCATCTCATTCCAGTCAGAATAGCAGTTATCAAGAATACAAGCAACAGTAAATTTTGGCATCGATGTGGGGGAAAAAGATACACTCATAAATTGCTGGTAGGAATGCAAAATGGTGCAACCATTGTGGAAAGCACTATGGAGATTCCTCAGAAAACTGGGAATCACCATTTGACCCAGTTATTACACTCCTTGGTTTATACCCAAAGGATTTAAAATCAACATACTACAGTGACACAGCATATCAATGTTTATAGCAGCTCAACTCACAATAGCTAAAAAATGGAACCAACATAGATGCTCTTCAACAGATGAATGGATAAAGAAAAATGAGATATGTATTATGGAATATTACTCAGCTTTAAAGAAAAATGAAATTATGGCATTTGCTGGTGAATGGATTGAGTTAGAAATATTATGCTAAGAGAAATGTGCCAAACCAAAAATAACCATAGGTCAAATGTTTTCTCTGATCGATGGATGCTAATTCACAATAAGGTGAGTGAGGAGTGGGGAGGATAGGGAAGAATAGAGTTACTTTACATTAGGTAGAGGGAAGTAAAGGAAGGGGAAGAGGTATGAGGGAGGGAATGAGGCATAGAGTGAAATAGACGTTATCATCTCATGTACATATCTGACTGCATGACTGATGTGATCCTACAATATGTACAATCAGAAAGATGAGAGATTACTCTCCATTTATGTGTGACCTGTCAAAATGTATAAATGTATTCTACTGTCATGTACAACAAATTAGAACAAATAAAAATATTTTTAAAATGAAATATATCAAATATTCCTGATACAACTACACTAAATGAGGGAATTTTGCAACATTGGATGTCTAGATTAGAGAAGAAGAAATGCCATAATTTACTGACATCAACTTGCATCCTCAGAAACCCAGAGGGAAGGGGAAGCAAATTAAAACTACATGAAGGAGAAGAATGTACATCACCAATAACAGATTAAATTAGTAAAACTAGTAAAATTAGAAACCTGAAAAAAACAATAAAAATTCAGAGTCATTGGGAAGATTAAAAATTTAACAAAACTCTATCCAAAACACTCTGATACAAAGAGAAAAAATTCCTATTCTCATATCAAGAATATAAAAGGCATCCTCTTTAACCAATGGTCCTGAGAAAACTAGATATCTATATGTATGAGATTGAAACTGAATTCCCTGTACAAAAGTCAATTCAAAATGGACCAATACTTAAATACAAAGTTAGAAATGTTGCAACTGTTAGAAGAAAATTAAGGGAAACTCTTTGATCTGTATGTACAGGCAGCCTTCCTATATAGGACCCCTATAACTCAGGAAATAAAGATCAATAAATGAGATGTTAATAAGCTTCTGCACAGCAAAGGAAACAAGAAGGGGAAGAGAGAGCCTATAAAATGGGAGGAAGTCATTGCCAGGTACTCTTTCAACAGAGGATTAATAGTAGAATATATAAAGAACTAAGCAGGGCTTATTAGGAATGCAGGTTGGTTTACCATTTGAAGATCTGTTGATGCATAACAATAAAAAAGAAAATTACATATAATCATCTTGATAGATGTAGATAAATTTTGACAGAATCTACAGCAATTCCTAGTAAAATACCACAGGAAATTGTGAACAGAAAATATTTACTAAACCTAATGATCAGTACTGTGATAAAATAATGTTAATATCCTACTTGGTGATTTTTAAAAACATGAACTTTTTTTTCCTCTAAATTGAGTAACTTGGGAAGGATGTCTGCTTTTGCAACTTATTCAGGATTACACTGGCGAATTTATTTAGTAGAACATGCAAGAAAAAGACATGCAATGATCTTGATTACAACAGAAAAATTAAACTATCTTTATTTAAAGATTACATGATTAAGTAGAAAACATTGTGATAGTGATTTCAGGATACAAGATTGATGTGTCAAAAACAATTCTATTGCTCTATGCTAGAAATAATTAAAAATGGAGACTTATAAAGGAAATATGTATAGTAGCATCAAAAAATTAAATAGGAATACATATATGCAAACATATCTCAGACTTTACATTGAAATGATGTAAAAATGATCAGAGAATTTTAAGAAGCCTACAAAAAAAGGAAAGATATGCCAGATTCTTGGTTGCAATACTTAATTTTGAAGATGTAAGTTCTCCAAAAATTTATTTATATTTTCAATAAAATCAAAATCAAAATCAAAATTTCTATGATTTTTAGAGACATTAATTCATTGATTTTAGAATCCATAGGACCTGGAATAGCCAAATAAATTTTGAAAAAGAATAATGTTGACAGATTTACAATTTTTATTGTAACTGGTTTATAATCTACCCAGGATATTAGTAATATCAAGATATATATACCCTCAATTGATTTCTTAAAGGGAAACTCAGAGAAAAGACAAAAGCTTTAAAAAATGGTACTAAAATCATTAGAAACCCATATACATATAAACCTGAACTAAATCTCACACCCTCTACAAAAATTAACTAAAAATTCATCAAAGTCATCAATGTAATATATACAACTATAAACTGTCTTTTAATTTTGACCAAATATTTCTTAGTTGCAATTGCATTTCCACATGAATGCCTTTTTTTCTGATGTGCCATTTTACAGTAGGGTGACTATTGACAGCAATGACATATTGTACATTTCAAAAAGCTGGAAGAAAGGATTTGAAAAGTTTTTACCATAAAAAATCACAAATGTTGGAGGACATTGATATGTTTAACCTGACTTTGCATTATGTAGTATATTTGTGCATCTAAACGTTGTTGTCCCATTAATATGTCCAATTTTTAGGTTTTCATGTACCAGTTAAAATAAAATGTACTTTAAAATACTTAAAACTAAAACTATGAAGACCTTCTGGTCTCTCTTCACTACTAAGAGAATGAAAATCCGAAGAGAGAGAAAGAAAGACACAGAGACAGAAGCTGAGAGAATAAAAATATTTGCAAATTGCATGAGACATTTATATAGACTATGCAAAAATTTACAAAACAATAATCAAAATATTAATCCAATTTTACAATCTGCAAGATTTAAGCAAATCCTTGATAAAAGACATGTGGTAACAACTAAGCACATGAGAACTCTCAATATAACTACTTATTTGATGTTACTAAATTATATTACAAAGTTATACAACTACGCAACTATTATAATGTTAAAATTAAATACAACCATACTGTGTTGTCAAGGATGTGGAGAAACTGTAACTAATATTTACTGAGGGAGATGTAAAAACTTACACTTTGGAAAGCAGTTTGACAGTTTCTTTAAAAAGTTACAAATACCATTTAGCATACCTCAGCTATTTTACTCCTAGGTATTTACCCAAGAGGAATAAAAGAAAACTAATGTTCACATAAAGTCTTCACAGTAATATTCAGAGCACTTTTATTTTCAATAGCCAATATCTGAAAACAATCAGGATGTCCTTCAAGAGGTGAATGAAAAATAAACAATGGTATAATCAGAATGGATTACTGCTATTCAACAAAAAGGAATGAAAATATGTACTAGCGTGATGGCATGGATAAACCTTAAAACTCTCCTGAGTAAAAGAAATGAGAGCTAAAATGAGGCACATTGGCATACACCTGTAACCCCAGCACTCAGGAAGCTAAGGCAGGGGAATCACAAGTGCAAGGTCAACCTGAGCAATTTAGTGAGCTCCTGTATCAAAATAAAAAATAAAAAGGTAATGTAGTCCAGTGGTAGAGTACCCCTTGGTTCCATCCCTAATCCTGCAAAAAGAAAAAGAAAGAGGGGGTCTTCTTCTGCTTTTTGTTTTTGTTTTTTGTTTTGTTTTTGGTTTTTTGGGTTTTTTTGGATTTTTTTTGGCAGTAATTGGGAGGAGGAAGAAGGGGAGGAGGAGGAAGAGGAGGAGAGAGATCAAGAATTTAAAACCACACACTGTATGCAAACCAGTACATATATAGTGGCCAAAAACAAGCAGAACAACAGTTGCTTGAGAAGATGGGAGACA
The DNA here is from genome assembly GCA_020662805.1 of Glaucomys volans. Lineage (NCBI taxonomy): Eukaryota > Metazoa > Chordata > Mammalia > Rodentia > Sciuridae > Glaucomys > Glaucomys volans. The sequence continues at coordinate 158,207 of JAJEJO010001811.1, forward strand.
AAAAAAGAGTGGGAGAGAGGGAATGCAGAGGGACAGAAGGAAACTTCTGGAGGTGATTAGTGTGTTCTGTACCTTGATCATGGGGAAACTTTTTAGTGCAAACATAAGCCAAAAAGTCAAATTTTATAATTTAACCATATGCATTCTATTAGAAAGGGAGTAAGGAAACTTAGATAAGTAATTTGAAGGTCTGGGTGGTAAAGAGGCGATATTGAGATTATGAACTTAGTCTGTTTCCTGTTTGATTAATGTTCATCTGTCTGAAATACAAATCCCCCAATGAATACAGACTAAAATTTTTGGTACATAAATATATATATTTAGAATTTAAAGGTGCATATTTCCATGAAAGTTTGTAGGCATTTTCTTTATACGTACTCTGAATTAAACAAGATAATCTCTCTTCCAAATTTGGTGCTCAATAGTACTTCTGTTTTCCAGAGTTTATATACAGCACTTATTTCTCCATCTAATGCAGTATCCATAATCATACTCATCGTCATCACAAAAGGTTGTACATGTTCCTTTCACTTTTTGGCATCTCTCCAATCTGTACTTAGGTGGAAGTGCACTTCTTGCTGCAATGAAGAAAATACCTAAAGTTATCTATTATTCATATGAGGATCATCTAACTAAGGAGACGAAAAATCTGTTCTAGTCAGGAAGTCATGGTGTATTAATATGGAGAGAAAGAGACTTCAAGTTGTTTTGTAACACCGTTTGCCATATGAGAAGTGACCATGGTCCAAAAATTCCACTTGCACAATAGGTTTAGGAACTGGGTCTTGCAGCTCATGTCAATCCTGGACTTCAGGGACTCTTGACACCTTTTTTTTTTTTTTCTTTTTCTCAGTTCATTAAAACCAGATGTACTCTCTCCTGTTTTCATTAACATAATGGCTATATTTTTAAGAACATGTGATTTGCCCTTTCCTGTTTTATCAATTTTAAAACTTACTTTTATTGTATTTCCACAGTATCATTGTCCAGTGATAATTGTTCTCCATTCCAGGTTTTACTTTTAAATGAAACTTTCTTTCATTCTACTAGAGCAAATATATGTCTTTTTTTGCCAGTCTACAGTAACATCTAATGAACAATATAACAGGATTGGGTACTTAGTTATAGCATTTTCTAATACATTTGTTATTCTCTTTATGTTCTTGCAACCAAAATATAAACCTCTACATGATAATTATGATTTTTTCTCAATCTTGACCTCTAAATCAGTGCAGTTCAACAATTGGAGCCTGGTGGTCATGCAAATACTTACTGATAGAGATACTGGGAAAACTAATTTCTATATTCATAGAGTAACAAAGTTTTGATGTACATTACTTATATAGTTAAAAAAGAAACCCCACAATAGTGTTCTAATTTTTTTAATCATCTAAGACAATGGAAAGAAAGATTTACTGAGATTCCAAAATCACTACTTTGGATTCATACAGTAAAAGGAGAAAGATTATGTTAATTTTGGATTTTATTATTCTTAAGGATTTAATCATGATGCAATTATGTCTTCATATTAGAAAAAAGACAGTAGAGTGGGATACAATTTTATTTTCTAAATTTATCAATATTCTTAATTATCTTAGGGGTCCATCATCATGCATTATGTCATGCAAAATATAATTATCACATACATAGCACTTATATAATGTAAGTATATAATTATGTAACATAATTATCATATACATAATATAATTATCACAAATATGTTTTAAATATTACTATATTAAATATTAAATGTTATCTAAGTGTCAGGAAAAATAATGCCATTAAAATTTGGAGAATAAATTAAACCAAATTTTAGACTTAAATTACTTACTGTCTATTCATAGAACCTAATTTTCTACCTATAATTTAATTGAAATTTAGAAAGGTATTTCATTTCAACTCAGTGTAACAGGCATTTTTTAAAGTGCCTACTACAAATTTTGAATGGAAATAACATCTTTTAGTGTTGTCATGAAAATTGTATAATATGTATGAAAGCAATTTTTGAACTCTATATTGCTAAGTAAATGTCATCCATCAGTTATATGACTCTTTGAGATCATTCAATTGTCTGATATATGCCACATAAAAATACAAATGAGCGACCATTTGGTGGAAGGACACATAACATTTTTTCACCCACTTTTACTTCTATATGTTTTGTGTATCACTTGAGATATGAGGCCAATGATAACAAATTTTCATAAAAATAGAAAAACCTAATGCTAACATGGGACCTCTATCAAGGAAGTACATATTCCACAAAGACTTCTGGAAGTCTTTGCAAGTGTAAAGTACCATATGGTAGAAGAGTACTATGTACAGCAATCTTCAACAAACCCTGCATGCTTATGCATAGGGACAATTCTATTAGGTAACCAAGTTTTAAAAGTTCAGTAGCTCCCATATGTTAGTTTTCCCAAGTTCTTTGTGTTGTTTGCGGTTACCCAGGACAAATGTCTGACTCATATATCTCCACTTCCTAGCAAATAACTTTTCAGAAGACTTCTACTCCATCCTCATGATCCTCTTTGAAAATACAGAAGCAGAGTTAAGAACAGGAGTATTTTTGGAAGCTGTCTGCTCTTGCTGGGTACACACATTGAGATCAAGGCAGGAGTAGAGCCACGGTCAGTTGGAAGTTTGAAAGGAAATGATCTTTCAAAATCTAATAGTACTGCCTAAATATTCTATTTATTAGTTATGCTCTGTTGGGAAAATTATTTAGCTCTTGGAATTTCATTTCCTTCATTAAATAGAAGTTTTTGTGAAATTTCAAAAGATACAATGAGCTATAATGGGTCAAGATATAACAAGACACAAAATTCACAAGCAAGGATGGGATAAAGGTGCAATAAATAGGACAGTGGTAAACAACACCAATAATCTATTCAACCTTCTACTCTTTTTAATGACTCTATTACATTCTTTTCTCTTCTCACAATTCAAAACATCATTCCCTGTCTTTACTCTTATCTAATGATCTTGCTTCCTACGTTGGTGATCCAGTGGAAGATGCTAAGGCACTTCCTATAGACTTCTGCCACCCAATCTACCTACCTATAAGCATCCACATGTGGGCATCCTCCCTTCCTTATTGTTAGTGAAGATAGAATCTCCACACTCCATGAAGAACTTATTCTTTAATTTGTGCAGCAGTTGCAAACCCCTCTTGTGAATTCAAGATTACTATATTCAACTAACCCAGATTACTGAGTTTCTAACTATCTTTCCCACTTGTAAAATGTATCAAATATGAGTCTTTGAATATCCAAATTTGAAAAAAATTCCAACACCAGTTTGTTCCACCTATTTATTCTCCCCATCTTAGTTAAAGTCAAACTTCAGTCTTTCCAAATGCTCAGATGAGAAATCTTGGATTTATAATTGTCCCCTCTTTCTGTCTCATAATGTTGCACTTTTATTGAACTCAGGCTAACCCTATCTTTGATACATACATAACACAATAATCCCTAATTATTCTTATTGTATCACTCTGGACTGAGCTATCACCATTTACTTTAATAGCCTCTTAACTCATGAAAGTGCTTCAGAGAGGTCTTTTTAAAACAAAATTCAAATTGTGTTTCTCCACTGGCTAAATCCATGGATTTCTCTCAGAATAAAAAATAAGGTCTTTTCCAGTTTCCAAAACTCTGTGGTAAGCAGTAAATACACTTTCTCTGTCATTTCCTCTTTCAGGAAATTTATTTCAGCACTTCTTGCATCTCAGGCATAGCTCCCAAATTTCAGATTAGCTCCCATGATCACTTCTTTCAACCTTTTGCTAAAATGCTACTTTCTCAATAGATTTCCATAAAAATTTATATTTTAAACTTATATCAGCCCACCAGAATTTTGAGTTCTCATCACAAAGTTTTGATTCCTTTTCTATAACATGTATCACATTTTAATGTACTACATTATTTGTTTATTTATTTTACTTGCTTATATTATCTCTATCCAGTATAATATGAGCTCCACAAATATGAGGAATATTGTTTGGTATGTTTATTGATGTGTTCCACTCTTTACTCTTGCTGATAAACATTAAGTGCTCAATTAATATTTATTGAATGCATAAATAAATCAGAGAAGGTGTGTTGAAGGCAATGTTTATGTGTTTGTGTTGTGTGTGTTTTGAATTGACTTTGAACTTTTTGGAGTATACTCCATATATTATCCAATTTTTATCTCAATTAAATTGAATACTACCTAAATTTCAATTTGCTATCAGTCAACACTAGTTCCTTAGGTCAAAAAACCATGATATAATGCTTGGGAAGAAGCATTATATTAAATGTTGCCTGAGTAAATAATTTGATAATTGGAAATACATTTTATTCTTGCCCAAGGATATTAAGGTGAGATAAATCCTGCAGTAGATTGGATTTGAATCCAAAGTATCATGTTGGATTCTAATTCTTCTTCTACTCTGTGCTAGAACTTTATGGAGATATATAACCTTTAAATATGATGTTTCAGTTGATTCATATACCAAATAATAGCACAGATATCCAACAGTTGGTCATATCTGTTTCATCAGGGTCACTGCCCAGGGTCACACAAGTGAAGAAAAATACATAGGGTTACATAGTTTGATATCTGGGACCAAAGAAGGAGAAAACTTTCAGGATTTAAGAACACAAGTAGTTTAAGATTATCTAGATTTTTGTTGTTGTTGTTGTTGTTGTTGTTGTTGTTGTTGTTTGTAATTTCACACAATGAAAATTTCGGTTTTTTAGCAAGAAAGTTGCCAGAAATCTTTCCATTTTGAAGCATTTGCCCCATTTTTGCTTTCCTTTTTCTTTAAAATTATGAACATATTACAATTAGTCATATGTAAATCATATATACATATAAGAATATGGAAGCAGAATAACTTATAATATCTCTATATCTTTAAAGAAGCAGGTTGCAGACCTTTATAAAAGGGGTTTCTAGAGTTTTCAATCTTGATATCATGCTTAAAATATTTCTTTAGGATAGGATATTAATTTCATGACTGATGTACATAGGTTCACATTCTCCTTTAATTTCTAAAGTTTTTTTTTTTCCTGGAGTTGAAGGCAGAAGATACTGGCTTAAGTGTTCACTAGACTACACAAGGAAACAGCTCAATGGTTGAAGGATTTTGGTCTCTCTCTGGTAAGCACTGAAGGTTGAGGGTATACCAGTAGTCTTAGCACTACCTTGTGGTATGTGCAGAAGTATCTCAGGTGTTTTTTAAAACAGTTCTCTTCAACTTCTTAGTAGACCCTAACAAACTCTTATTTTCTCTATATGAATAAAATATTAGGTCTTCCACTTCTTCTTGGAAGTCTTGGGGAAGAGATGGCTCAATCTCTGCTTTGGTAAGATAAATAATAAGCCGACTCCCATTTTAAACAGGTAATTGTAACTGACTGCCTTCTTGAGATAGGCTAATTCTTACAATATATCATCTCTGGCACAAGTATAATAATATACTAAGATTCTGAGTAGATAATTATTCTTATAAGATGGAAAATGTCAGATATCTGAAAAAGTTACTGCTTATTTTATTGTTTCCACTTTTAATTTTAATTTCTGTGAGAACAAAAGCTTTGCTTTATATGTCAGTAATCCTTAGTCAGGTGTGAGTTTTGTCCCTCAAAGGAGATATTTGGCAAGATAGACATTTTTTTTTTCTCTATTAAGGGAAGTGGTGCTGCTGGCATCTAAGTGGGCATAGGCTATTGATGCTGGAGAACATCCTGCTGCTAAACAGATAAGGCACTGGATAGCTCCTATAACAGAACTGTTTAGACCAAAATACCCGTATATCAAGGGTTGAGAAACCCTTTCATAAGTGAATATTATAAAAGTACTTTTGAAAATATTTATATTGCAAGAGAATCTATTAACTATTTTATGTAATTAAAATCTGTGAAATATAATACACATACAGCTCTAATTTGTGTTTAGCAAAGAATTGTTTCATAATGGAACTCCTATATTAATTAAAATAAAACACTAAAAATTAATAAGTTCCTTGTGTGATGTGTGTGTATATTTGTTTACCTCTATAGGAAAAACTTATTTCCACATGTATATCACTTTATAGATAGTATTTACTATGAGCATATTTAGATGTAATATCTGCATTTAGAGAATAGAATGAATTCACAGAGATGTCATAATAAAAATATGAAGAATTTTTAATTTATTATTTCTTTCTTGAGTCCAAGTTTACTCCACTTGTATGTATTCAACAAATTTTCTCTTTAATTTGCCAAAATATTGTTCAATTTTATTTGGGGAGAAAGGAGGATTTATCTGCGGATTTTTTTATTGTTATGTTCTTGTTTGTGATAATTCTTAAGAATTTTGATTTAATACAGATGACTATATTTTAAGCTAAAAAAAGAAGCAATTAGCATTTTTTGGACAGCAACTAAATGTCACAGTCTAGCAGGAAAGACTACTGTGAGTCTTCAGGGGCAATAGCAAAGAAACTGAGGCAGAGTGAATTTTGAAAATGAATGTTACTATTTTTTGCTTTGTTCTGTATCTACTCACACAGAGTTATTTCTTAGGACTGAAAATCTGAATTAAATTATTTTTCAAAGTTTCTGACTTTCTAATTTAATCTTTTATTATGTATAGTTTTTTCTCTTTTCTGAAATTCTTCTCTTCCCTTCCTCCGCCATTTTCGCTACTAAATAATAAATGGAAGTAGAAATTAGATCTTTTTTTGATCTTTCTCTGTTCTTTCATTCTTACACTCTAGTGATGTTCTCCCTTTAACCCTGTGACTCTTGTGAGAAAGTGCTCATTCTCAAAGTCTAGTCTCCAAACCCCGTGGATTTCTGTTTTTTTTCAGAGGTAATCTATAGAGTAGTATATTAAAATAACAGCACATTTCTGTTGGAAACTTGCATCTCAAAAATATACTTCTCCATTTCTTTGAACTTTATCCTAGGTTTTCCTACAATTTTACTTAAGTCAAGTATCAGAAGGCACATAGAACTTTGAGTAGTTGTTGAGGAACATCCACAAAATAAATTCTGCGTTCTTCTGGTACCAAGAAATCAAGAAAAAAAATGCAGTGTGATGGCACCAGATACGTGTGTGTCATAGAGCCCTTCTGAATGGTTCAGTATTAAAATTTATTTAATTCTTTGTGTTTTATAGACACACACAGGACTTGAAAGATGTGCTGGGAAGACTTAGTAACACTGGTCTTCTTGGAACAGTGTCTCTTTTCTTCTGTCATTCTGAATTCTGTATGCAGCAATGAGTTCCAGGTCTTATGCAGAAAGAAATCCTAATTTCAGTCTTAAGGCACTGATTTTTACATCGACCATTACTCCTTCTGCACTCTCTCCTCAAATCCAAACTACCATACTCAGGATATCTCTTTCTGGCTGTAAGAAGGAAAGAATGACTGGAATTAGCGAGCTAGCTATGACATATCTGTTTTTTAAAAGGATACAGACCACCACCCCCTCAAAAAAAATGTCACAGAGTGAAAATTTTCTTCTAGTGGGAAAAATTTCAGTAAGTTTACTCTCCCTTGGTGCAAGGAATGTCCTAGAAATCGGAAAGTGTGTTGGATCCAAGCTGAATGTTCTGACTATTACCTTACAAGTGACTGGACAGTAACTCAAGTACAGTTCCCAAAGTCAAGTATAAAAAAAAATGATCATAATTTATCATCTATCCAGATCTGTCTCTGCAATCATCCAATGCATTTGTGTGGCCCTTTATCTGCTCTCACAAACATTATTAAACCTGCATATTGTGCTTTGTGAATTCTACTTCTGGCAATTTTGACTACAGCTTGATTTCACTTTTCAAAAATGTTGAGATAGGCAATTCTAAGAGATTCATCTGCATTCCCACAACACTCCTGTATATTTTGGGATTTATTTTTTCCCAAAGAAGTGATCTTAGACATATGGCTAAGGAGAGACATGCTAAATAAAAAAAAAAAAAGGAGTGACTACATGACACAGTCATTGTTGACCATTATATTATTTCTAAAATTATCACTGCATTGTTACCTTTTTATTCCTTCACCAACCTGTTTCTGAAATGGTCATGATTTAAAAATAATTTCTCCCAATCATGGTTTGTGTTGCTAAAACTCTTGACTACAAATGAACTCACTATAGATGGGGGACTAAGTTTGGCCTGCCTCATGTTCTGGTAAATGATTTGATTGACAATCACTTATTAACATAGTGTTGTTCAACCACTTTTGTATTACACTGATGCAATTGAGATAAAACCAAAAATTCATAAAACTTAAAATTTTCATGATGAACCTGATTTCTATCAAAATATTTGCTAACCTCTGGTTCTCTCCTCATATTCTTCTTTTCATCAATCATGAAAAATGAGAGGAATTTGTGGGTGGAGTCCTGAGTACATTCTGACAATACTGGAAAAGCTGCCATATAGATTTGTCTTTCCCATATCAAGAGAAGCAAAAATGTAACTAGAGTCTTGTAAATGTACTCTATGTACTCTCTGCCAACTAGATAAAGATAGTGTATACACATATAGAGTATATTTATGTAATATATGTGTAAATACATATATATGTATTTGGATGTAATGCAAGATCCCATTCTTGCAGTTGTACATGATGTGGAGTTCCACTGGACATGTATTCATACACGAACATGCGAAAGGTATGACCTATTCATTCTACTGTCTTTCCTATTCCCATTCTCCCTCCCTTCCTTTCATTCACCTTTATCAGATCCAATGATATAAACACACTATATACCAGGCTCTAAGGCAGTGTTTCTCACTCTAAGAAATATTGACCTTTTGGATTGGCCAATTTTTTGTCCTGGGGGCTGTCCTGTAATTAAAGGGTGTTTAGCAGCATCCCTGTCCTCTACCCATTAGATGCCAGTAGTATCAGTTGTGACAATCTGAAAGGCCTCCAGACATTGCCTAATGTCTCCTTGGATGCAAAATCATGCCTCACTGAGAAACATTGGTCCAGGGATACTGTGAAAAGCCAAATGAATAAATTCTGTCTTTGTCCACAAATACATGGTTTAAATGCCACATTTTCTGTAGTCCTGCTGAGGACTTAAAGGAACGTAATCTCACTCTCCATTTCTCAAACAACTTCATATGTATCATTCACAATTATATGATAACATTTTATAACATGCTAGTGCATCAGAGTTTATTTAAATATTATATGAAAACACTTAATATATAATTTGGAACGTGGTGAACTGTTTTAACCCACAATTTCTTCTTATTTTTATTCACCTGTTTCCTCATTCTTTAGGTTAGCATTAACCTCATGGGGATTGGGGGAAATCATTTTTTGCTTTCAGTGAGAAATATACTATCCCATATTCAAAGTGCATGACAGATTCAAAGAGAAGTGGGTATTGACAATACCACATTTTTCAATTTTCCAGATAATGTGAAAGAAATATGATATTTACACTATATTCCAGTTCTAGATTTTCTGTGCATGAAGAAGATAAATTACTTGAATGGAAAGGACATTGCCTAGAAAATTTAAGGACTTATATCTAAATATCTTTCCATTTGTAAAAAATGTTGTGGGTTTTTACTTGTCTGTTTGTTCTTGTACCTCTATTGAATGGGAACTTTCACCATCTAGAAGACTGAATATGAAATGTAAAAACAACCGAGAAGCTGTGGTCAAGTTCATCCATAGATTTGTTTATATTCAGTTTAGTTCAAATGTCACATATTGGTGAGCTACAGGGTGGAAGGATTCTAATTGCTTTATTAAAGTTTTTAGTTTCTATATTCCATATCACACCTCTTCTAATCTTGAGGAGAAAATATATACATGGACTTTTTGGTGTTCTTTTTTTAAACTTGGAGATTTCTTTTTTTCATATAAAAGGGACCATTTTAATGTCATATGGTCAGTTAAGAATTTAATTATAGAGTAGTTAAAACAATATACAATGAAAAAAGTAAATCATGTGATAAGGAGTTGTAACAAAAATATCCTGTTAGCAAATCTACAATTAAGTGACTAATTTTTATTTTTAAGTGCAGCTTACATTTTAATATACTTACTTTTACTTAGAATAAAGTAATACTTGACATTGAAATATATATTTCATTCTGAAAACCTTTAATTCTTCATTAAATATTATTTATGATATTTCTAAATAAAATATGAGAACCATAGCAAACTAAATTATTTTCACTACAACTTGTAATTGGCATTTCAAAATAAAGTGAATATGAGTATGTGTTATGATATTATACTTGTAAACTTTTGTATTAGTAATAGTAGGAATGATATAACAATTGGGTCCATGTATAACCAAAAAGAATAGCAACTTCATTTTGAAAATTAAAAAATTACACCAAAGTGTATTAATGATGATGTTGGAATCTATGTCATTAAATCTCCCAAGTGGGTTATAATTATCTCAGACTACAGGGCATGCAATTTTTCATATTTGTTAAATAAATGCATAAATAACTAGTTATTATTAAGAGTAATTGAGTTGTAAGGAAAAGTAAGGTAAAAATTACTTTCTATAGTGATTTATTAATGTTAACTATTTTAAAATCAGAAGAGGAAAGCATATATTACATATTGAAATCTATATAAATTGATCAAATGAATTTTTGCCCCTAAATAAAGCAGAAAAATCTAGATTAATAATTTGTATGTATTCTATATTTGGGTGACAATTTTCAAACAATTTTAAAATAATTTCTCAATGAAAGATGAGGAAGTTATTCTGTTAACTAAATTACCCAAATTTTATCTACTTGAATTTTTTTCAATGAAAATTTGTCAGTTTTTTAATGTGTGAAATTTTATATTCTCATGATGAATTTTATGATATGAGAGAATATACTTATGTCACCTAGCCCTGTAATATGATTTCTGTTGGACCTGAAAATTTCATTTCACTTCTAAAAAGGCCTATTACCCTAGAGTGAGTGAATGGGTCTGAATGCATTGCCACCACCACAAATAAACTAGAATTGAGAGGATCTTTCCACCTCAAGCTCTCCAAATGGAAGTGAGTAGAAGCAATGATTTTTCCATCTCCAAGGCTTACTTTGTTTCTGTGCTATCAATGCTGTGCATTAATTCAGGAGAAGAGAAGATTGTTATTAATCTGGTGTGAAGGAATAATCCTTGAGGGAAATTCTCACCAAAAAATACGCCTTGAGCACAAAGTATTACTCAACATTCTTGCAAGTTGTAGTGAAGGTTAAAAAGAAAGAAAAGGTAAATAGATAACTAACACTGAAATGTTTCCCCCCTTATCAGCTGATTATAGTAAATAATAATAATATTTTCCCATTGATGATTAGCATCTATCAAGATTAAGTTATAACACAATATTCTAAGATGAAAGTGAGGGGACTACTGTGATGATCATATATATTTTTAGTTGAAATCATTTTACATTTGCAAATGAGGTACAAAGTCAGGCCAGCTTCCCTTTATATCTCACATAACCATGGTAACATTCATGAAAACTAAGAAATTATTATTGATACAATACTATTCACTAAATAACATTTTATTCACATTGCACTGGTTTTCCCACTACTGTTTTTAATCTGTTTAAAGTTTGCTCCCAAATACTGTATCAAATCTAGTGTAATAATCTTTGAATCTCTACATTATTATCATGCTTTTAACAAGAAACAGGGTCTCCTCAAATTCATTAGTCCAGTATCCCCACAAATGTTTGCATATTACCTGGTAAAATTGTGACCCAAAAGAGTAGAATAAAGAAAAAGAGCTGAATCTTCATGGTAGAGAGTTTCTTAGGGAGAAAGTATCAACAGATCTTTTTATAAGTCAGCTGTTTTAAAATAGGGAGAGTACCCTTTTATTTATAGAGTCTCCTGGGAAATGGATTTAATTACTGAGGCTTATCAAAAGTAAGGACATTTGTATGCTTGACTGACTAGTACCAAGTTCAAAGAATGTGGTCACAAAAATGTATTATTAGAATTCCCTCATAAAAGTAAAACCTGAGTTACATTAAATAGACACAATCTTTTAGGGACTTTTATGGAAATGTTACAGGAATCTGACCTTTAAATAGATGGCATATGTAGCAATAAATGTTCTAATGCTCCTAAAATTGTTGAATGTCTGAATCAGAATTTTAGAGCTGGACATTTCATTAAGATCACTTCTGTTTCACTAATGAAAACCATTAGAATCAGGAAAATTAAGTGATTTATTTCAATTAATATAATATGCAATTTTCAAAGCATAATATGATCTAGAAATACTAGATTTAGTAATGAACCTGGGAAATATTCTACACACCAGATTTTGACTTATGAATTTCTTATAAGTCATCTGAACTCAAAATTCCAAGTCCAATATTTCTAATATTTTTCAACTTTGTTTTTGTACCTGAAGGTGATATCTCATTCAATTTACACACCTGTAATGTTGATTATGTAGCATACATTAACAAAAACTGGAAGCTTGTCTCATTATACAGAAACTGATGCTGGAAAGAGAAACCAATCAATTCTCTCCTACTACAAAGTCCAGGGACTTTCTAAGACAGTGACTTTTAAACTACAACTGCATTATAACTCTCTGAAGAGCTTGCTAAATCCAGATTGCAGGGTACCTCCCACCCCACATTTCTGATTTAGTAGGTCTGGAACAGAGTCAAACAATTTGAATTTCTAATAAGACCCTGGAATACTAATACTACTGAAAGGGGCCTTATATTACTGAAGGTAATATGACTCATTCATTCAATAAAACATAAGAAAAATGAATTGCAGATTTATAAAATCTCTCACAAACATTAATAAAGAATTGGAGGCTGTTGAAAGATTTTAATCAGTCACTTATGTTATAGATGAGGAAAGTAAAATCAAAAGAAATGAACTTACCTGACAATTGTTATCCTTTACAACGAATGCTTATATTATAAAACACAAATGGGCAAGTTTGAATTAAATCACATGTGTGGAAAGTGATTGAACTGTTTTAACTATCTGGGAAAGAAAAAAATTTGAAAATTCAGCATCAGTTGATAACTTCAACATATCACCATGTAATGTTTATTCACACATATATTTTGAAGCAGTAAAATTCAGAATTAAGTTAATGATCCCTAAGTCATTCCTCTGTAGTCACAGTCCATGTAGAATTCTAAAACAAGAGATTTAAGTATATTGGCAAAGTTTACCCCCAAAAAGGTAAACAAATCTCTTACACTGAAGCCATTCACTCCTTACCAGGAATAAATGTTAAAAGGATGGATGAAGAAATCCCATTATTCCACAACCATCATCCAAAAGGAATTGGAGGGAACCACAGTAATATCAGACATAATAAACTTTTAGAAAGAAATTCTTGCCAGAGGCAAAGACATTCTTTAATGATTAAATAATTAAACAGCCAACCTATTAGGAAGACACAGCAAAACATTTGTGTACCTAACATAAGTACACACATAAAACATGAAGCAAAAATGACAAAACTGAAGTCAGAAATAGACAATAAGTATGATAATGGGGGACTCCATACCCCACTTTCAATAGTGTATGCAACTTGGCAGATTAGTAAAGAAACAGAAACAATGAACAACACTATAAACTAACTAGACCTATAGACACTGGTAAAGCATTCTATCCATAAAATGCAAAATATTCTTTCTTAAGTCTGGAACTTTTGAAAAGTCTGGAACTTTCTCTAAGATAGCCAGATATCAGGCAACAAAAAGTATAAAATATTTTTAAAAACTGAAATTATGGAAAGTATTTTCTCTGACTATAATAGAATATATTAGAAATCAATAATGGGAGGAAATTTGGAAAATTCACAGACATGAAAATTAAATAATGGTTCAAAAGTAAAGCAAAAGGAAAAGTAGAATATACTTATGATGAATAACAAAATCACAGTGGACCAAACCTTTTGAAATATAGCTCATGTATGGAAGTGAACGAAGCCTCAAGTAGCCTAAATGATTTTGAAAATGAATAACAAATTTGGAAGACTTGTAATTCCGAATTTCAAAATGTACTACTGAGACACAGAGATCCAGAGGTGCCTAATGGCATAGGACAGACAAGAGAGCAAAGGAATAGAATTTACAGATCAGAAACAGACCTGTAAGTCCATGTAAATTGATTGTTATAAGGATGATAAGATATTTCTATGGTGGAGACTAGTTCTGCAATACAGTGAGGACCTAAGTGAATAGCCCTATGAAGAAGAATGAATTTTGACTCTGACCTCACACTATATACAAGAATTAGCTCAGTGAGTTAAAACTACACAAATTATTTTGAGAAAACTGTTGGGAATCTTCATTGGAATAAGAAATTACTTCCTGTATTTAAAACCAAAAGCATGGACAATGACAAAAAATGATCAAATAAACTTCATCCACATAAAATCTTTGTACTTCAGAGGTTGCTGTCAAAATAGTTGAAAGATCTGATAGAATCAAGAGTTTTATACAAGTTACATATCCAATATAAACTCCTATACCAAATATAAAAGGAATACTTAAAACTCAACAATAAGAATCAAATAACCTAATAAAAAAATTCACAAATTATTTCATTTGAAGATTCTCCAAAGACCATCTACAATTTGACAGTAAGCACATAAAATACGCTCAACTTTTTTAGATATTAGAGAAATATAGATTAAAAAAAATAGTGAGAAGTCACTGCACACACACTAGGATGACTATTAAAAATCAACAACAGGGCTGGGAGTGTAGCTCAACGGCAGTGACTGTGCATAGCATGAGGCTGTGAGTTCAATCCTCAAGGAAAATTTTAAAACAAAAAACAACAGAAAATAGGAATCCTCATACATTGCTGGACGAATTGTAAAATAGTGCAGTCACTGGGAAAAAATTTCTGGCACTTACTCAAAAGTTAAAGAAATTCATTGAAAAACATATGACCAAAAGACTTGGAGGTAATATTCACACACAATTTTTTAAGCTTAGTGTTTGTATCTCCTTTTAAAATAAATTGGTAGATCATAATTATACAAAATATTGGGATTCATTGTGATATATTTGCATATATAAATAGCATAATTTGATCCACTTCATTGCCCAGGACCTCCTTTCTCCTTCCTGTCCATCCCCATCCTCAGCTGTACAATCTCACTTCTTTTTTTTTTTTTTTCATGAAAATTCCTTCTTAAAATCTTTTTTCTATCTTTCAAATATTAGAACAAATATAGGATCTTTGACTTTCTGATTCAGGCTTATTTTGCTTAACATGATGCTCTCCAATTCCATCCATCTTCCTGCAAATGAAATAGTCTTGTTCTTCTTTATCACTGCATACAACTCTATTCACACAAAATACTTACAGAGAGATATTCATAGCAGCATGATTTATAATTGGCAAAAAGTGAAAAACCCAAGTACCCATAAACTATATGTGTGTATGTGAGTGTGTGTGTATACATTTATATCAGTCAATTGAAACCAGGAGTGGTTAACCACCGAGTCACATTCCCAGCCCCTTTGCAAATTTTATCTTAAGACAGCACCTTGCTAAGTTGCTTAGGGCCTGGCTTTGTTGCTGAAGCTCACCTTGGACTTGCAACCCTACTGCCTCAGCCTACCAAGTCTCTGGGATACAGGCATGAACCACCAGTCAACTCACACACAAGGGACTATTTTTCAGCAATACAAAGGAAGAAGCTAAGACATGGGTGAGTTTTAAATGATTTAAATTAGACACAAAAAGCTACACACTTTCTGAATTCATTTCTGTGAAGCCTCCTGAATTTTAAAATCTAAAGAAATAAAAAATAGATTAGTAATTTCTAGGGAATTAGGGGAGGAGGGATGTGGTAGTGACTGCTAAAATGAAATTTCATTTTAGATTGATGGAAATCTTCCAGAATTAAGCAACGTTAAGCAATGACGATGCTTATGCAACATTGCACATAACTGAAATGCACTAAATTGTATGCCTTAAAATGATTAAATTTATTTTTATGAATTATGTCAGAATTTTAAAAGAATAAATAGTAAGAACTGGAACCTATGCTTGTTTTATTTGCCCAAACCTTCCATCTTTAATAACTGAGATTGAGTCAATTGCTGACCAGGCCTAACATCACTGCTCCTATGGCTCTCATCAATGCCAGTGTGTAGAAGCATGTGATGGCTTCCATTGCACAAGAACCCTGTGAGAAAACAGAAAAAAAATAGGTGTAAAGGCGAAAGGAGAGTCCAACATTGAGACAGGCCATCTCATGCAAACCTAAAGACTGAGAATTACAGAATACTATGAGGAAAAAACACAGATTGAGCTGCAGAAAATAATTCAGATGTCCAATTTGATGAATTAAGGGAGGTTCTGTCTTCAGAGTGAGAGATGACCTTATCACTGACTTACTGAATGAAGCAGAACAGAATCAGCAAGGTGCTAAAAGATTCAATCACATACCAAGAGCTGCTGGATGAACTGGTCCTCTAGGGTTTGCACAGTTGTTGGAACCCCGCATGATTGTTCATTGTAGGAAACCAGATTTCTCTCTGCTAAAAGCTGCATTACAGAAAAGGTATCCCTATGTACAGAATTGCTACCAGGAAAGATGTGGCTATCACAATTGATCAGGAGGCCTACCTGCCTGAGGAAATAGCTGAAGGAGTTTAGATCTATAATGGGAATCATAAAATAATGGTTTCCAGTACCCTGGAAAGCCAGTTCAAGCTCATATCTCAGCAAATGATTCCTTATTTGGTGCAAATACCAATAGAAAATTCTTGGACTAAATCATTGAGGGCTAGAATTCATCCATCATTCCACTTCTGAAGAAGAAAGATTATGTAGCTCCCTCTTTGCTGTTCTGACATTGCTCTCTATTTATCAATGTCTACCCTTCTGTAGTTAACACCATTGGCCTAATGTTAACACTGATAGGTTCCTTTCAGTGTGATCAGGACCCACTCCTAGTTCATCTGAAGTACCACAAATGCACCATTTGGTTCTGCAGCATGAAGGGGAGGGGTTAGTTTGTACTGCATGGACTTTGAGTCTCCTACTCTTTTTATTATTTCTGTTACCTCATCTGAAGTGTGATGTGCATGGTTTCTCTTGCTCTTTCGGTGTAACTCACATGTGAGCATGAATCTCCTCTAGTAGTAGTACCTTCACTATTACTTATCTGGGCCTAGAAGTTTTCCTCATCTATAAATAGGATTGAAATATAAGCCATGATTATTCTTTATTTAGTAAAACAAAGGTTTGTGTGTAAAAATAATAAAAAATTATTTTAAAAATCGTCAGTCTAGAAAGTAGATTCAATTGCATAAATCTGTATTTTATATCTTGCTTGGTCACATAATTTATATCAGGAGGAATGGGAGTATATGGATGCATTTTAATAAATGGATTTCTTTATTTTTATGGCATAAGTGAGACTCTTCCTCCAAGAACTGCTGCTTCAAAGAATGACTATTTTGGAAACTACAAGTGTCAAACATGAGAGAAGAAATAGTGAAAAAAAAAGCCATATTTATACTATATAACTCTTTATGCAGGCCCAGTCTACCCAGAATTTAGAAATTGCTCCCAACATCAGTAAGGCTTGTTGCACTATCAAGTGTTGAAGTTGTTTGCTACTGCACGACTCCCCAGCCACCCTTTTAAAAAAATTTCCATGAATATTAATGTTAGTTGATTATAAGTAATAATAATTGCAATGTAATTATCCATTGGTTTTACTCTGAACCAGATTCTTTGATAATTACATACGCCATCTTCTAAAACTTAAAACGAGCTGATTAAGTTATTCTTTTCTTCCCTTAAAGAAAGAAAGGAAGGAAGGAAGATTTTTAAAAAATGGAAATAAAACTTAAATAACTTTCCAAAGATCATAAAGTAGTAGAATGGAAATCACTAGACTTTGAAAGGTAAGGTTATTGTTCTAAATCAGTTATTTTAAAACTTTTAAAACTGTGGTGTTCTGGGATCCAGCTCAGCAGTACCCTTGGGCACTATGGAGAAACACAGTGTAAAAATAACCTAATTAGAAATTCTCCAAGGGACCATGTTGCTCTTCCAAATCTCAAAATTCTTGCCATTTTTCTGTAAAAATCTGACTACATATCCACAATGATAAGACTTCATGGATAAATACAACATTATTTAGTAGCAAATTATGATTCAGGGGTCCCTTATAACTTCTTTCCAAGGAAAGAACTGTAACTTACAAGGAAGTTCATTGAGACCAAGATCACTTATTCATCTTTTCTCAATATATTGATCATTCAAATCAAATGATAAGAATCTTTTAATGTCAGAATTGTTTTTGCCCCATCAAAATAGCAGCTCCATGGTGTCTTTCTGCCAAAGACTCCAGGGAATTTTATATGTATTTGAATGTGTGTGTATAAATTAAGTTCATTTTGTGTAGTCCTTTTACTGCCGCTATAACAAAATAAATGAATGTGGATAATGAATAAAGAAAATTCATTTATTTTAAATCTCTATGTTAGAGAGTGAAAATCTGAGACTGGCCATGCCCATATGTTAGTTCTCTGCTGAGGGCCTCATAACAGATGATCTTACAATGGAGGGAGCACATGTGTGGGAGGTGACATGACTAGACAGAAAGTGAGAACAATTCAGGAGACTCACTCACTCTTAAGTGCATTTCTTACTAGTTCCTGAAAATTCCTTATTCTTTCTACTTTTTTATATACCTTCTATAGACCCTGATCTCCCGGAGTCTTCTCTGTCAAATCATAGTTGCCATCAGTTGAGGTTGAATCCAAACACAATGACCATTCCTTGATCTTCTAGAAAATTTGACACATTGTGTTGTGCATTATTTATCAGTGATATTTGGTATCCCAGGGCAGATTATATATTTTTCTCACACATGAGCTACTATAGGCTCTGGCATTCCCTAACCTAAACATAGAATTTAGAGATTCAGATTATCATACTAGCAAAAAGATCTTTTAGATTTTTTTTTGTTGGTTTGCTGAAGTTCAGAAATTTTTTGAAAGCTTAAAAAATGCTTATGTTAAACAGGAGAAAATTTTTGTACCTGCACTTCAGCTAGAACATTATTTTCCAAAATATATAAACAACTCAAAAAACTTGGCACCAAAGAAACAAATATTTTAATGAATAAATGAGCAAAGGAACTGAATAGATACTTTTCAGAAGAAAAAATATGGTCAACAAATATATGAAAAAATGTTCAACATCTTTAGCAATTAGAGAAATGCAAATTAAAACTATAATTTCATCTCATTCCAATCAGAATGGCAATTATCAAGAATACAAGTAACAATAAATGTTGGTGAGAATGTAGAGGAAAAGTACACTCACACGCTGCTGGTGGGACTGAAATTGGGGCAACCACTCTGGAAAGCAGTATGGAGATTCCTTAGAAAACTTGGAATGGAACCACCATTTGACCCAGTAATACCACTCCTCAGCATATACTCAAAGAACTAAAACTCAGCACATTATAGTGATACAACCACATCAATGCTTATAGCAGCTCAAGTCATAATAGCTAAGCTTTGGAACCAATCTAGGTGCCCTTCAACAGCTCTATATCGCATAGACATACATATATATATATATGTGTGTATATATATATGTGTGTGTATATATATATGTAATGTTTTCTCTGATATGTAGAAGGTAACCCACAATAAGGGGGAAGTGAAGGGAAGAACAGATATTTAGTAGACTAGATAATGAGGAATGAAGGAAAAGGAGTGGGGATAGGAAAAGGGAAGATCTGTATAATTATATTAAAATGGATTCTACTATCATGTATAACTAAAAATCAATAAAAATTAAATTAATAAATAGGTTAGAGGAAGCAGAGAAGCAGAGTGAAGGTTTGGGAGAGGATGATGCCTCTGTTCTGGGAAAGTATAGAAAGAGTATTTGTTCTTCTAAGTAAAATCTTCAAAAATATGTAAAGAGGATGCCTAGGGATACTGGATTCCTCAAATACGTGTCAAGGTGATGGGGCTCCAGGAAAGTCTGTCTGAAATCCTGAGACAAATTGTGAGGGATGGTGGTTGACATCTGCCTACCCTGGCTTCTCAGGGGTTTGCTGGGTCAGTTTTCAAGTCGGAGTTCAGCAGGTTTAGTTCAGTCTAGATGTCTTGTTCATGGGCCTCACTTCCATTCAGGCCGATGAGTTCTACCATCCAGATGATGGGGTGACAGGGCTGGTGTTAGGAGTAACAGAACTCTAGGCTCTTGGTCAGGAGGACAATTCCCAGAGAATGGATCATTGGTGCTGGATTTTAATTTCATTAATCACTTTTGGATATTAAGGATATTGGCATGTTAGACTCTCTTTGTACCTTTTCCCAAGAGCCAGAAAAGTTAGTGTCTCTCTTCGTCTTTCTCACTTTCAGTTTCATAGTGTGTGAAACTTAATCTTATTTAGCTTAACAATAATGATACTAATAGTGATACCAATTCTATCATTGAAAGTAATGACTGTTGACTGACCACATAGCATTGGTTATGTCCACCTTCTCTCATTATTTATTCATGTATAAATGATGACAAATATTTATTTAGTGTGGTTTACAGGTATTTTTTGTTATTGTTAGGGGATGAGAAAATTAAGACAGAAAATCTAATATGGCCCTCAAGGTACACAATTGGACACGAGAGAACCAGAATGTGAACTGATTTTTTCTGCTACAAAGTTTTCAAATACTTTTCTGTACATTCAGTAGACAAATTAAAGTTCTTTGTGTAGTATGAGTATGTGATTGGGACAAAGATCATCCCCATTATGATGACTTCATGTCTGCATAGAATTTACCGTAATGATTGCATTTAATAGACTTCATTTTTTTAAAAAAAATTTTAGTTGTAAGGTGGACATAATACCTTTATTTTATTTATTTTTATGTGGTGCTGAGAATTGAACCCAGTGCCTCACACAAGCTAGGCACTGAGCCACAACCCCAGCCCTAGACTTTATTTTTTAGAGTGCATTTTTAACTCCCAATCAAATTAAGGGGAAAGTTAATGCTATACAGTATTAATACAGTACTTAATACTTAATACTATACTTAATACTATACCTTACTATACAGTATAGTATTAATACTATAACTTAATACTATTAAGTTGTATATTTGTACCATATACAAATTGAGGGGAAAGTTCCTGTATATTGCCAGCCAACCACACATATGTGATTTCCCCCATCAATTTCCTGCACAAGAATGGTACATTAGTTATGGTCAATTGAACTATAATGCCACGTATTTATCACACAGACTTTACAGTTTGTGCAAGGGCTATGTTAGTGTTGTATAGTCCATGGATTTTCACAAATGTGTAATAACATATATTCATTATTATATCATACAAAATATTATCATTGTCCTAAAAATCTCCCATGCTCTGCTTACAAACCCCTTCCTCTTCTCTGACCCCTTGCTACCATTGATCATTTCACCGTCTCCAGAGTTTAGCCTTTCCTAGAATGTTGCTTAATTGGAATCATATAGCATGTAACCTTTTTAGATTGTTTTCCTTCATTTTTTCCATATCTTTCTGTGGATTGATAGCTTCTTTTGTATGTTGAATGGTAATGCTGAATGGAATGGATGCAGCACTGTTCACTAATGCATTCACATACACTGGATATGTTGGTTGCTTCCAAGTTTTGGAAATTATAAATAAAGCTATTAAGAACTTTCTTGGGTAGTCTTCTGTGGATACATGTTTTTAGCACATTTGAGTAAATACTATGGGCATGATTGCTAGATTGTATGGAAATGTATATTTAGCTTTGAATGAAAGTACCTTATCTTCCAAATTGACTGTATGATTTTACATTTTTCATATCAATGAATGACATTACTCTTACCACCCAGCATTGCCAGCTTTTGGTTTGACCAATGTTTTGGATTTTGGCCATTGAAATAGGTACACAGTATTACTTCTTAATTTTAATTTCCAATTCCTTAATAAGGTATGATGCTTGTGATGTTTAAGTTTATGTGAAATCTTGCCTGAGTTAAGGAATGCCCAAATAATTGGTGAAGATTATTTTGGGTGTGTCTTTGAAGGTGTTTCTGCAAGAGATTGGCATTTGAATTAGTGAAATGACTAGAGAGGACCTTCCCTGACCAGTGTGAGTGGGCTTGTCTGATTCATTGAGAGCTCAGAACAGAAAGGCAGAGGAAAGGTAAATTTCTACCTCTCTTCTTAAGCCAAGGCACCATTTTCTTCTGTTCTTGGATAGCACAGTTACTCATTCTCAGGCCTTTGGAATCTGGAGCTTGTACCAGTGACATCCTCCTCAGATCTTCATGATTGGACTAGATTACTCCTCAAGCTTTCCTGGTTCTCCAGTATGCTGAAGGCATATTATGGTTTCTCAATCTCTGTGTGAGACATTTCTTACAATAAATTCACCAGCATCCAATTTGATCTGTTCTTTTCCTGGAGAATCAACTTACATAACATTGAATATCTTTTTACATAATTACTTTCTATCTGTAAATCTGCATTGGTGAGAGGTGTCTGTTCAGATTTATTGTCCATTTTTTAACTGGGTTGCTCATTTTCTTTTTGTGGAGGTTTTCATGGGATTTTTCTTTTTGTTGTTGTTGTTATTGTGATTGTTCTGCCATTCTGGTTGGTGAACCCCAGGTCTGGAACATGCTAGCCATGTGCTCTACCACTGAGCTCCATCCAGAATCCCTTTGTTGTACAGATTTCAGTGCCCGTTTTTTTTTTCGTTCTGGTAGCATTATTTTTATCAGATATGTCTTTTGCAAATCTTTTTCCCATTCTGTGGCTTGACTTCTCATCCTCTGAATGTCTTTCATAGAGCAGAAGTTTTAATTTTAATGAAGTACAGCTTATCAATTATTTCTTTCATATATCATACCTTTGATGTATCTAAAAAGACACTGCCAAAACTCAAGGTCATCTAGATTTCTCTTCTGTTATCATCTAGGATTCTTTACATTTAGGTGTAATATATTTTGAATTAATTTTAATAAAGAGTGTAAGATCTGTGTGCAAACTTTTTTTAATAACATCAGTTTATTTTAAAACTTTACAGGATGAATTTAAGAACAAATTAGTAAAAATAGAAGAAACTCTCCTATGATAACACACATTTTTATTTGGCTTAATTTTAATTTTGAGGTAATATTTTGGCACATAGAAGGATTTGATCAGATAATTTCAATGATCCTAGCCATTTTTTGTAATTTTATCTTTCTACACCATTTTTTAAAAATATATTTTGATTCATCATATAGGAGTGGAGTACAATTGTTTCTCTGGTTGTACATGAAGTAAAGTCACATCATTTGCATAATCATACATGTACATAGGGTATTGATGTTTCTCTCATTCTGTAATTTCCACCCCCCATCCCCACCTCTCTTTTTCCTCTTTGTAATCCATCCTTCCTCCATTCTTGCCTCCCTCCCACCCTGCATTATGGATCATCATCCACTTATCAGAGAGATCATTTGGTCTTTGGTTTTCTGGGATTGGCTTATGTCACTTAGCATGATATTCTCCAACTGCATTCATTTACCTGCAAATGCTGTAATTTTATTCTTCTTTATGGCTGAGTAATATTCCATTGTGTATACATACCACAGTTTCTTTAGCCATTCATCTATTGAAGGGCATCTAGGTTGGTTCCACAATCTAGCTATTGTGAATTGAGCAGCTATGAACATGGATGTGGCTGCATCTCTGTAGTATACTGATTTTAAGTCCTTTGGGTATAGGCCAAGGAGTGGGATAGCTGGGTCAAATGGTGGTTCCATTCCAAGTTTTCTAAGGAATCTCCACACAGCTTTCAGAGTGGCTGCACTTTGCAACCCCACCAGCAATATATGAGTGTACCTTTTTTCCCACATCCTTGCCATCACCTATTGTTGCCTGTATTTTTAATAAAAGACATTCTAATTGGGGTGAGATGAAATCTTAGGGTAGCTTTGATTTGCATTTCTCTTATTACTAGGGATGTTGAACATTTTTCATGTATCTGTTGATTGCTTGTAGATCCTCTTCTATGAAGTGTCTGTTCATTTCCTGACCCCATTTATTGACTGGGTTATTTATATTCTTGGGGTAATATTTTTTTCAGATCTTTATAGATTCTGGAGATTTGTGCTCTATCTGATGTGTGTGTGACAAAGACTTTCTCCCACTCTGTAGGCCCTCTCTTCACATCCACTGATTGTTTCCTTTGCTGAAATGAGAAAGTTTTTTAGTTTGAATCTATCCCAATTATTGATCCCTGCTTTTATTTCTTGTGTTTTGGGAGTCATGTTAAGGAAATCTGGTCCTAAGCCAACGATGCAGATTTGGACCTACTTTTTCTCCTATTAGGTGCAGGATCTTTGGTCTAATTCCTAGCTCCTTGATCCATTTTGAGTTGAGCTTTTTTAAGAAACATTTTCATTTTAGCCTACTATCAAGAAATCAGACCATAAAAACAATTCCTACTGTATTTATTATTCTGGTCCTAGATAGGTAGGTTAACCCTTATCAAATAAAATTAAACCAAAGAAATTATTTTTAGATATCTAATTTTTTAAAAGGCTGTTTTAGTAAATTGGGCCATGCAATTATAAGTTTTGATACAAATTCAGGAAGACTGACTTTTTTTCAGGTTCAAAACCCTATCACATTGAAATTATGATTTGTATTACTATATCCATCAAGATATATTAGTATGTAAAGATGCTCTTTAATTGTTTTACAATATTGTAAACTACTTTTAAGATATTTGCTTAAACCAGTGTCAAAATGTATGTTGACCACATGTCCAAGAAATGAAATAGTGTTAGTGTCCTTGAATTTTCTAAGGGGAGATGTCTGTTGAAACAGACATCTTTCCTGTTGGGAAGGGGGAGGATTCAGAAAAAATTATGAAAAGCCCCTGAGTTTAGACTCATTTATGCTTCTCATCTCACCTAAAAGAGGTGGTTTGGAAAAGCTGAGAGGCATATATGAAACTCACAGTCCAGGACCTCAGACCCACTTAAAGACTGAGACCTAAACATAAAATTGCAGAATGTTTCCCTTCCCATAGAACCTTACCACCCATAGCAACAGGGCTTCTATGTCATAACGGAGATTGTAATTTAAAAATTGCAGGAGAGGGATTCAAGATGGCGGGCTAGAGGAAGACTGTATTCCTACTTGCTCCGTGGATTCCTACTTGCTCGGGATTCAAACAGCAGGAATATGGCTCTCAACAAGATTTTATATTCGAATCACATATAAGGGGTCCCCAGGCACTGCTCCGGAACCAACTCTGCAGGGCTGGGCTTGGCCTGGCTGCAGGCAGCAACCACCCATGAGCGCCGGACCCTGCAGCTGCTTCGGAGTCACCGACCTGGGTCTGCGCCAGCCAGAAAGTGAGTGAGGATCTACAACAGCAGCTTTAGAGTCACTGGCCGGGCTCCAGGACCAGCCAGCAACCTCCCAGGCGGAGACCAATCATCTCAGGCTGCCTGGGGCCTCCCGTGGCTTCTGGAGAGGTCCAGCCGGGAGCCTCTGGGATCACTGACTCCGGCAGGGAGTTGGGACTCCTCGGCGCCATTTTGTGGCTTCCCTGGCAGAGAGGGCCCAGCTCCGGCTGCCTGTGGCCTCCCGCGGCTTCTGGAGAGGTCTGGCTGGGAGCCGCTGGGGTCACTGACTCTGGCGGGGAGCTTAGGGCCTTTGGCGCCAGCTTACAGTGTCCCGAGGAGAGAGCAACCTCCTGCCACTCTCTGAGCCCCCAGCTAGGAGGTCAGGCGAGCCTGGGCTCTCAAGCCCAGTGTCCCCATCACTGAGCACAGTTCTGTGACACCACCCCAACTTGGTCTAGTGCCCAGGTCCACACCCAGGCCCGGAGTCTACCACCTTGCTATATCTAATTGTCTATCAACACTAGGCTGCCTCTGCCCAGAAGCATTCATCATTCCCAACCTGGAGGTAGTGGGACAGCACCTTTCTTGGGTCACCGTTT
>JAJEJO010001811.1:189193-306693 GCA_020662805.1 Glaucomys volans
ATGGTACAGAATAGAGGACACAGAGACAAACCCACATAAATACAGGGATCTCATACTTGACAAAGGAGGCAAAAACATGCAATGGAGAAAAGACAGCCTCTTCAACAAATGGTGCTGGGAAAACTGGAAATCCAAATGCAGCAAAATGAAACTAAACCCATATCTCTCACCCTGTACAAAACTTAACTCAACGTGGATCAGGGACCTAGAAATCAGACTAGAGACTCTGCACCTAATAGAAGAGAAAATAGGTCCAAATCTTCAGCATGTTGGCCTAGGACCAGATTTCCTTCACATGACTCCCAAAGTGCAAGAAATAAAAGCACGAATCAATGATTGGGATACAGTCAAACTAAAAAGCTTTTTCTCAGTAAAGGAAACAATCAGTAATGTGAAGAGAGAGTCTTCAGAGTGGGAGAAAAACTTTGCCACACACACTTCAGATAGAGCACTAATCTCCAGAATCTATCAAGTACTCAAAACTCTTTACACCAAGAACACTAATAACCCAATTAATAAATGGGCCAAGGAAATGAACAGACACTTTACAGAGGAAGATCTACAAGTAATCAACAGATTTATGAAAAAATGTTCAACATCATTCGTTATAAGAGAAATGCAAATCAAAACCACCTTAAGATTTCATCTTACCCCAATTAGAATGTCTTTTATTAAGAACACAGGCAACAACAGGTATTGGCGAGGAAATCAGGAAATTAGGTGCAGTGGTACATGCCTCTAATCACAGTGGCAAGGGAAGCAGAGGAAGGAGGATAGTGAGTTCAAAGCCAGCCTCAGCAAAGGTGAGGCAATAAGCAACTCATTGAGACCCTGTTTTTAAATAAAATACAAAATAGCACTGGGGATGTGACTCAGTGGTCAAGTGTCCCTGAGTTCAATCCCTGGTATCAAAAAATTCTTGCATGAATGTATGTATGTGTGTGGGTTTTTGTGCATGTGAATTCATGTTTGTAGATGTGTGTGAGTCATGTTTTTTTTTAAAGACTTTATTTTGTTTCATTGTACACATATGGGGTACAAATTTACATTTCTATGGTTATGCATGATGTACATTCATATCATTCTTGTTAATCACACATGTACATAAGGTAATGATGTCTCTCTCATACCACCATTTTTCATACCCCCCCTACCCCTCTCATTTCCCTCTACATAATCTAAAGATCCTCCATTCCTCTCTAACCCTCCACCCAAGCAGATTCTATATCATCATGGGGTTCTAATTTCCTTGTTTACTTTCATGTATTGAGTTTATTTAGTTTTACTACTCTATTTTAAATTTTATTCTAGCTTACTAAAGTTATTTTCAATTTATTCAAGTTATTTTATTTACCAAATTCCAATGAGAAAATCAAAACAACTCAAAATATTCCAACTAGGGATTTGAAATACATAATTTGTTATACTGGTGGTTTAATCAGCTATTTTGTTGTTCTGACTAAATGACCCAACCATCACAACAGTAAAGGAGGAAGGTTTATTTGAGGGCTTACAGTTTCAGAGGTCTCAGTACTTAGAAGGCCAGCTGCATTCCTCCAGGCCCAAGATGAGGCTGAACATTATGGTGGGAGAGGGTTGTGGAGGGAAGCAGTTTACATCATGGTGAACAGGAAGCAGAGAGACTCCCCTTGCCAGATACAAATATATATATACCCCAAAGCCATGCCCCAATTCCCACCTCCTCCAGCCATACCCTACCTGTCTCCAGTTACCACTCAGTTAATCCCATGAGGAACCAATTCACTGATTAGGTTAAGACTCTAAAAACCTTCTTACATTGTCTCACACATGAGCTTTTGAGGGACACCTCACATCTAGGCCATAACAACTGTTAAGTCAAAAAGGATGGTGAATGAATCCCAAGTGGAACAACTGCAGGTGCCTTGAGCTTGGAGACAGAAGAAGTCACTGAACTTCCAGAATCTAAAAGCTATGGCTATTCAGTGGGATGCAGAACTCTATTGTGGTTTAATTGAAGAGAGGTGCGATCATGGAGGTTGATGGTGTCTAATAAGTAGCTTTAAACACAAAGGAGGAATAACGCTGCCCTGTTTTCCTCTAGTGGTTTCAGACATGTCTTGGTTTCACTACCTCCTTCCAAGGGGAACCCATATCTGGACTTTTAGCACCACAGATATTTAAATGATGATGATTTATGACGATTCTTTTGTGTGGAGATGTAGTCTCATACATAGTTTATTAGATCTCACTCTTTTACTAATTATTGTATCAGAGATTTCTCCATATTATGCATGGAACTGTTTTCCATGCAGTTCTCAGTTTTCTGTAGTCCATCATTTTGTGAACAGCACAATGTAATTTTCCATCCCGCTGGCAATTTGAATAGTTTCAGTTTGAAATTTTTATGAAAACTGATGTTATGAACATTTGATTCCTATCTTTTGATGAATTTGTATATGTAATTCTGCTGAATATAAACTTAGGAGCCATGTTTAAATTGTTTCCAGTTGCTCCACATTCTTTCCAGTACTTGATTATGTACCATCTTTTCTGTTTTAGCACTTTTTATGGATGGCGATATTTTATACTGCTTTGATTTGCACTTCACTTCAACATCATTCAACAATGATGTTGAGCTCATTGTTAATTATTTACTGAACACCTATTTTCACTTATTTATCACTTCCTTATATTCTGGAGGACTCCTTTTGGACAAGGGGATATCTAAAATCTTTTCCCACTCTATTTTCCTTTCTTAAATATATTTTAGTAAACAGAATTTCTTAAATTGAAGAAATAACAATTTATTAAGAGTATTTTTTGACAGATGTTTGTAATATATTTGCTATTTTGGGTCTGTGATTTTTGTTTGATAATTCATACTTACATATGTGACCACCTGGAAATGCATTCTGATTTGAATTTTCAGGTGTACTACATTTACCATGACTAAGAGCTAGGTCCACTTTTTTCCCATGTGATATTCAATAATGTAGTATCAATTTTAGAAAAAGGCATCTTTCTCCATGACTCTGGTATCTCACCTGTGTTACAAATAAAGTGACTAATATAAATATGTGGATCTACTTCTAGACTTCCTAACTTCTTGTAATCCTGAAAACATTCACCAATACCATACATGTTTAACTACTACATTTGGTCTTAATAGCAGGTAGAACAAATTCTCCAACTTTGATCTTGTCAAAAATACCTTGCCTCTTCTTGACCCTTTATTTTCATACACAACGATAGAATTAATTTTTCAGTTTCAGTGAGGGGTGAATCCTGGGATTTAACTCTGATTTCTCTGAATCTATAGATTATTTAGGAAAATTAAAAGGTCTACAACATAATTCTTTGAAATCATGACAATAATATGATTGTTATGAATGAAATCATAGTAATAATATGACTAATATCTTTACACTCTTTTGGTAATATTTTGTAGTTTGTTCTATTAGGATTATTTCTTAAATCTTAATGCTTCTCTAAAAGGTATCATTTTTTAGACTTCTGTTTTCAATTTGTTCCTTGTTGTTGTTAATGTTTTTCTTTTGTGGTATTCATTATTAAACCCAGGGTCTTGTAGGGTAGACAAACACTCTATCACTGAGCTCTATCCCTAGCCCTTTCATTTGTTTTTGATACATAGAAATATAATTCATTTCTTGTATTAAATTTGTTTAGTGAACTTGCTGAACTGATAATATTAAATTTAGTAGTTGGTAGAGTTTGAAAATATTTATGGGTATATATTCATGGTGTGCAAATAATGAGAGCTTTATTATTCTTATCCTTAGCCTTCAGCACTGGTGCAGTCCTCTGGTGTAATATTGTTCAGAAGTATTGACAAATTTGACATTCTTGATTTTTTTTGAACATGGTGGAAAGTATTTAACAATTCACTGTTAAATTCAACAGTGATATGGGATTTCAAATAGCTAAGCTTTATTACTAAATAAATCCACTAGTATTTTTTTATTATAAGCTAATGTTGAATTACTTCTACTAATCAGTAGGGAAACAGTCACAGCTAATAAAAAAATGGGTACAAGATTCAAATGCAAATTCAAGAAAGGTAACATATCTAATGACCAATAAGGTCATTAATAAATAAAAACTGATTATCAACATCATTTGTGGAGAGGGAAAAGAAAATTAATCCCAACATGGTATACACTTATACATGTAAGAGAAAAACTGAAATTAGAAAAATGTGGACCAACTAGAACAAGCATGCACTGCTTCTGGGAAATTAAATTTGTATTATCAGTTTTCAAAACTGTATCTACTAAAGGAATACATGTGAATAACTTAGGCTGAAACATTCCTCTTCCTAAATATATACCCGTTTATTATGAATGCATTTATTAATAAAATTATTACAGCTTTAGCCACATTTTCCATTTGTTTTAGCATGGATACGTAGATGGTAATATGGTACACTGTGAGACCACTGAAGTGGTGTTCAAGGTTTAGTTCATCAGCCATAGTATCAAGATGCAAACAGGCATTTTTTTTTAAGCTCCAGATTGACACAAATCTTAGAACACTGCATTGTACATACTAGTAACATCACGTTATGAAGCAAACAAACCCAATATATTTCCACTGTATCCAGGCACTGTATACATAAGATTAACCCCAAACCGACATGTGCACATGTTACATTAAGACAAAATATCTAAAAAGATAACAAAATAGACAAATTAAAACTCAGATACAAGCCAGGTGTGGTGACCCACACCTGTAATCCCAGCAGCTGGAGAGGCCGAGGCAGGAGGATTGAGAGTTCAAAGCCAGCCTGAGCAAAAGCGAGGCACTGGGCCACTCAGTGAGACCCTGTCTCTAAATAAAATACAAAATTGGGCTGGGTATGTGGCTCAGTGGTCAAGTGCCCTTGAGTTCAATTCCTGGTACCCTCCCCCCAAAACAAACTCAGTGCAGGTAAGCTCAGCTTAAACACCTTGCTTGCCCCAATGTAAAAATATTTTTTCTTTTATTGCTCTTCTGTTTTTTGGGTATTTTCTTTTAAATAGGGACATTTTCTACTTGAACGACTAATTCTAACCATTCTTGTCTTTTTCAGCCAAATATAAACAACTTCCTATTCCCTTTAATTGGTGGGAAGCACGTAAACTGATTGGTCAATCACATTTACAAGCAAGCCTGCCAGCCATGGACACAGACTGCAGAACATTACGGAAGTCGTATCAGCACACAGAAGGCCCTGCAGAACCATTGCCTATCTTTAGAGTTGATGTCACAAGATGTTTGAACATGGTACAAGTCTTCTAGGCTGGATGAGACATTTAAGTCCAGGTGCTGACTCTTCCTCTCAAGACTACCTTTTAATCTTGTCAGAATATACTTACCAAACAATGCCTGGCTACAATAGAAATTCCTGACATAAAAATTATGTGCATGTACATAGACATGTTTTTTTATAAAAATTTAACAAATAAACATACTAGGAATCTAACATGGTAAGAATGATTCGATATCATATATAGGGATATCTTGAAAATACACAAACAAAACAAAAAAGAATTCAATACTATTCATGACACCTAAATGTTGTTGTTGGTGGTGGTGGTATTATTACTACTATTATTATTATTTCACCACAAGAAACAAGGATTTTTCACACTTCTTTTTTCTGTTAAATATAATCTTCCCTTTGAGGGTATTCTCAAAATACTGGCTGTGAATTTGGATTATTCTTATTTTTAAGAATTCTTAAAACATGAAAAGGACAGCATAAGCAATTTGAGAAAGCTATGAGTATTCTATAATCTTTTAAATTACCTGCACCAGTTTTCACTGGATTCAGAGTAACATTATTTATCGACTCTCTCCCATTCCTGCCTCTCCTCCACATGCTTTTCACATTAAGCAAAGAATTGGCCCCAGAATTTCATTAAACATAGTAATCCTATCATGGGATTTTCTTCTCTATTCTAAGTTCAAAGCTCTACTCTGTGTTCTGAGCCTTTCTTCCAAGCAGACACAAAATTCATGAATTGTTTAGGCTCAAAATATTTTAATTAATTCTTTATTCATTACAAATCCAGGAACAGAAATACTAGGTTATGGAAGAAGTAATGAGAAATAATGAAATAAGAAGAAGTAATTAAGATGAGTCCGGTTGTGGGGTCTCAGAGTCTTCAGTTGCTTGTAATTCTGTTGGTTCACATTCTTTCACACAGCATTGAATTGTTGGCATTGTACAGAATGCCAACCTAAGTTGTCCTTGACCACACTTACTTTTACATTGACCACCAATTAGTCTACATGCTTCCCACCAATTAAAGGGAATAGTATGGTGTTTATCTTGGGCTGAAAAAGACAAGAATGGTTAGAATTAATCTTTCAGGTAGAAAATATCATGATATAAAAGAAAATACAAAAAGATGATAGAAGAGAAATAATTAGAATGTTTGTTTTTGTCCTTGTATTTATCAGAGCAAATCAAGGAAATCAGCAAGTATACAATTTCTGAAGTAGATATTCCATTCTTACCCATTTCAATTAAATAGGGAGTCAGTCAGTAAGGGATACTTTGAGGGCTTCCAATTTATTAATATATTCTTCTGTTTGTCTCTCATCTCCTAGAACCATTGAATACGAGTGGTTCAATCTCCATCCTGCTTCTCATTTATTACTCAGGCCAAGTGCCAGTGTATAGTAAATGCTTTCCTCCTCTACAAGATCCCATTGCCCATTGGAACCTGACCTCAGCATTTTGAAAATATTGAAATATCAAAAGGTAATATTTTATTTATTTGTGTGTGTTTATCACTTTTTCTTGGATCTATATCCCACAGCCTCTCACAAGAGAAGTTTTGTTCCATTGTATATATATATATATATCACAGCTTCTTTATCCATTCATCTGTTGAAGGGCATCTAGGTTGGTTCCACAGTCTAGCTATTGTGAATTGAGCTGCCATGAACATGCATGTGGCTGTGTTACTATAGTATGCTGATTTTAAGTCCTTGGGGTATAAACCGAGGAGTGGAAAAACTGGGACAAAAGGTGAGTCCATTCCAAGTTTTCTGAGGAATCTCCACACTGCTCAAAAATCACTTTTTATTTGCATAATGAAATAGTAAATGACCAAAAACAGTGAACGGAGAGAACACTGCAGTAGTCTCTCAAAGTTTTGGTGCCACCTTGTCTTCTTTCTCTCTCACTTTAAAGTTTTTGAAACTATAATTTTTCCCATCTCACTTTGCACTCTAGTTCCTTTGATTCTATCACATCCACAATCATGGAGACAGAGACAGGGATCTGGATATAGAGTGGGTCTGTCACTCACAGAAGTTCCAAACTGCAGGACTAGCTTCCATTTTTCCTCCTGTACCACCACAGAACAAAACCACAAATAAGTGGATCAAATCAGAGCAGATCAAGAATTTGGATCACTACAGCTACTAAGTAACTTTTATATTATCCAATATATTATTGTAGGAATTACATATCTAAAATTAATAGATAAATATATGCAAACCCTACTGGGCATATTTTAGAAAGTGGACAAGAATAAGTGAACTTCTGTTAGTGGTGCCTAATAAGTATGTGATTTATCTCAGAGACCTTTTAATTCTAAAATTAGCCAATTTTTATTCATCTTTTTTGGTAAAATATTTTATAGAGGTATTTTATATATATACTATCCATATTGAATAAAGCAGTAAAATTACTATTAAGTTTTGCAATAAGCATTTGAAGCAGTTGAGAATTTTGTGACTGCACTACAACTGGATATCCTTTTATCAGTCTCTGGACTTACAACATGTAGAACTCATATATCTGGGAATCAGTGCTTCAAGATGTTCTGATAGTTAATTATAATTGTATAGTATTTATTAATGATCACAATAATTCACACTTAATATTTACCCTGAGATAGAAAAGATATATTTTGTGAAATCACCTTTGCATGGTCATATATGCAGAGTAAGAAACATAGAGATTTAGAGAACTGTTGAGTCCTGAAGCTTAGATTTGGAAGTAAGGTGACAAAAGATAATATAATTTTTGTATGTTAATGTAATTCTATAATTAATACAAATTTTAAAGTGAAAACTATTAATATAACTAGGCAAATTAATGTAAATATAAGCATAGATACTGAAATTTTGAAATAAAGAGATAAAGATAGACATAGTGATAGATATCAGATGCAGATATAGATACAGATTTAGTTATATAGATGTATGGTCTAAACAAGATAATTTTGATTTGGAGAAATAATAAACTCAGAATTGCAAACTAAAGAACAAGGGAAACATTTGACTAAATTTCTGCATAAAACTCATGAGAAAATGTGATATTTTCCATTATTTTGTATCACAAATGCAGGCTTTCCCACTTATATATCTCTGATGACATCTAGGAGCTAAGAAGTAGTGAATATTGATAAATGTTTAAAAGAAAAAGACTCATAGCAAAACTGTTACTAGATACAGATAATTGTGATAAAATCTATTGACTCTTAAAAATTGTCTTTTTTATACCACAACTGAAGTGTTATAATAACAACAAAACAAATAAATAGAATAACAAGGGAAAATTATTTTCCCTTGGAAATAATTTATAATATATTATATATCAGTGGACATAATATATTAAATATCAGTGCTTATCACAGGACTGAATTGATTCTTGCTGCATGATAAAATCAACTCACTTCAAATCTTCTTATAGTAACAAATCTAAGTAAAATCTAATTTAGCTGATAGCATTTAGACTTCAGGGAATATTCAACATTTGGCTCCAGGCATTCAGCATGCCTTTGTCCTTGCTCTCACATATTTTTGTCTTCTTCACATATTTTCATTCTGTCTCTAAATATGTGCATTATTTTAGAAGATTTCTTTGATTCTCCTCTTTCTCTGTATTCATCTCCTCATTGATTCATTGATGAAACAAACAATTGTTTTTTTACTTGCTGCATACAATGCACTGTGCTAGACTTCAGCAATGATTTGGAAGGCAAAAAGTTAAATGTGGCCCCGATATAAATTAGCTATAATAAAACCTCATCTATAAAGTCTTTCAGAATAGAGTCTCAAAAATTATTCTTTTTCTCTACCATTTCTATAGAAATTTGTTATCACACCAGGTATTTATAACATTCAGACATAGAAGAAATTGTGTTAGATATCTTAAATCATGATATGAAGAATGGAAGAAAAATTCCTTTCTTTAACATAAACAATATATTTATATTTTAATTGAAAAGTAAAAACTATACAAGTTTATGCTGCACAACATGATTTAACGTACTTACATTGTGGAATGGCTAAATCTAGGTATTTAACATGTATTACCTTACAACTTATTATTTTTGAAAGGATGAGAACTCAATATGTAATATCTTAGCATTTTCTCAAAAGTAATAAGCCTTCCCTCATCTATGTGAGATATATTCTCAGAATGCTAGTGGGTTCCTAAAATCACAGGTAGTCCAAAACCCCAGAATTCAATGCCTTTCCCATCTCAGTTAAGCACTTATGTCCTATGGCCATAACTTCTGCAGCTGTAGTTACAACATAAAATCTAAAAAGAATTTTTTTCTTTTTTAACAATTTCATACATAGAAGATTCTTACTGTAGATCTTAGCAATGCAATTTTTCTCTCTCCTTATTAATTCAAAGACATCAACTTTTTCACATAAGGAAAGTACTTTATAGCTTTTGTTCAGCATATCTAAATTTCTAGCATCTTTACTATTATACTTTGGACCCATTGTTAAGTAAAATAAAGGTTACTTAGCATAAGCACTGTGATACTGTGACAACTGATATGATAAATGAGATGGTTATTAAGTGTTGAATGGGGGATAGTGCATACAGCATGGATACTCTGGGAAAAAAACATGATCCACATCCCAGCAGAAATGGAGCAGAAAAGCATTTATCATGTTACTCAGACTGGCATGTAACTTAAAATCATGAATTTTTAATTTCTGCAGTTTTCTATTTAATATTTTCAGAGTGCAGTTAACCACATTGACCATAGATAACTGAAACATCAGAAAGTGAAACTATGGATAACAAATGACTACTGTATTCCATATTATGGACTTGCTAAAATGGATTTATTCATACACCAGTTGATGGATATTTAGGTAGTTTGCAAATCTGGGCTATTATGACTAAAAATGTCTGCTCTGCATGACTATATTCTGGGATTACAGAATCTGAATTGGTGTTAGGTGGGCCTGGAGGCTCAGTCTGTGAGCAATAATCTGAAGTGTGGGCCCATGGGGCATGCACAGTGCTGGAGTTTACTGAGATGGACCCAGTGTTGGGCTCCAAAACAATATTCAGTGCTTCCTTCTTTTCTCTTTCCTCACATCATTGGTTTTTCTCTCCATTCTGTGCTTTCTGGGGCAGAATTGTGACCATGTGAGTGGGACATGTAATTCCCATCCAAGACTTAAAATTTCTGTCTGCTGTTAGTTTCCTTACTATATTTTTTGTGTGCCTGTTGTGGTAATAGATCAAACAACATTTGTACTTCAGAAAGAGGAGAGTTTTGGACTGCTTGACTTTAATGAAATTGGAAAAGTTGAACCCTAAAAATGTTGGCTGGAGATAGTGTTGGGGGAGGGATGATGTAACTAGAATAAATCTGTCTTTCCTACCTCTTTCATGTGTCTTTTCTTATTTCTGATTTATATCCAGGTGTTATAATATTTCATCTGCTTTCTTAGTTCTTGTGAATGTGTTTTCACATATAGATAGTTGTTGAAATTTATGATTTTGTGGGAGGAGGAACACTGCAAAGTCTTGGTCTTTCATCTTGCTGATGTCCAATTCAGTTTGGTAAAGAATTCCAACCCCTAGTCAGGATTTTGTTGCTCAACTTTCTCTCACATTATCTTAACTACACCATCCGTTGCATTAACAAGAACAGTGTAATAACTCATTCAACATAGCAATATGCTTTCTACATCCAAAGATGTCAGTGTTTTGGACTGTGGTGATTGACAAAAAGAAGTTTTTTCAGCTGTCATGCAGGAGGGAAACTGAGATCATAGTATGACTCTTAAGCATAATAGATTCACAGCATCTATAAGGCTGCTGTCTCCAAAAAGAGAGAGAGAGAGAGAGAGAGAGAGAGAAAGAGAGAGAGAGAATTTCAAAAACAATGATCAGAAAATTTGCCCTGATGGAAGTTGGGCATTTATCTAGCTATCTTTCAGCAAATAATTAGATGCATCATCTTTAAAATAAGACTTCTTTCTCAGTTTTCTCAGACAAAAACTGCTAGGTAAAGGGGTACTGGAATAGAGAATACACTTAGGATATTCACTTCAGTTGACAGGCATTGATTAAAATGTGCAAACTTAAATCTACCTATGATATATTACCTTTTTTGTCTTCCTCTGTCCCATATTCTGCTTTCTCAGATACTATCAATGAATCACTTGTCCTTGAGGATAGTATTTTAAGGTTCGGGATACATATGGGTAGCAATAATTTTTTAGAAGAGTCAATAGGTGGTTGGGAGCCCACTGTAAAGAAAAAAAATTACATTGAAAGAAGAAGAAAAATGTTTTCAGAAATAAGGATGCTAATGTATTAGTGTTTATTTTATGGCTTTATATTTTAGAAGTGGGTTTAAAAATTATAAATATATCTTACACCAGATTAAAATCTGATTGAATAAAATAATGCATGTCTTGGCTACAAATAAGGTTACCGTTCACGGCCTTTGTTAGGAATTATGAATTTATCCTTTCAAAAGACAGAAAAGCACTAACTATTAAAATCATTATTAAGAAGAAAAAATATCAGTTTGCATTTAAATCTATATATTTTTACATATCCCAGGAAATGTCAGACAAGAATGAAAGAAAATAATAATGAGCATGTTCTAATGAATTTTTATGAAGATGAAAGAGAAAATTATTCTCATATAAATTAACTTCCATTCGTTGAATTACGTGATTAGTTGAAATTTGTCTACTTATTCCCTTTTGGTGGGAAATTGTTAGCTGAAAAACTATTTATTTATGTCAGGGCAGAATAGAAGTGTGAGAATGGCATTCTTGCTCCAGATTTATTTTGTGGTGACCTTCTTTGATCTCAATAATGAAAGACGTCTTGGTGATCCAGAGTAAGCAGAAAGATAAAGAAAAACTGAACTGGAAATGACTCGACATGCAGTTCATCTGCACTATGAACATAATAATACCTAACACTTCTATCAAGGCATTTTACCTGACATAAAGTCTGTTGTGGGTACGTTAAATGTGGGGCTGAATGATTTCCAAGTATAAATTCATTCCATTCCCAATTTTCCAAATCCATTAATGTCAAATTCAGTCAAATTTGAACACTGGTTAAACATACATTCACATATTGATTAACTCCATGCAGCATTTTTTTTTTGTCCAACCACATAATACTCCAATTATGTTACTTATTGTTTCCATTTAATGTGAATTGTAGTCTTTACTAGTGGATTGTGCTTGAAAAATTAGTCACATATTTTCTCCATCTGGGGACTGTATATAAATGTAAATTGGCATGGTGTTGATATCAATATAATGATTCAAAATTTTAACTACCCTATCTTTTAACACTGACTCTTATGGCAGTAATATTCATATTACCTGTTTGTATGAAGACACCAAAGATGAAAAAGATGGAGAAAATTATATGGATCTTCATTGTGAATGATTTCCTAGGAGAAAACAGTCCACAGATCTTCTGTCTTAACTAAGTTGTGTTTGAAATAAGAATAAAGTGAACCCTTATATTTATAGAACTCCTCTGCATAGTCTTGCCTACTGAGGCTTGTTAAAAGCAAGAACATTACTGTGGTTGGTTGAACAGTGCTGCATTCAAAGAGATGATAGATAGAAAAAGCTAGTGCCTTGTCACACAAAAATGCCATCTGCAGATTCCTTTTACAATTTACTCCTTTTTTTTTCTTTTTCTTTTTTTTTTCTGCAGGGCTGGAGATTGAACCCAGGGAAGCAAGGCAAGCACTCTACCAACTGAGCTATATCCCCAGCCCACTCCTTTAAGAAACTTTACCAGTTCCCAAAACATGGGTGTGAACTGATAAGTGACCAAGGTTACTAATAGTTCTGCAGACATTCCCATGATAGCCCAGAACTGCATGTTTTATATATTCACATTTATTTTCTTAGAAACCTTGTATTAACAATGAATCTCAATGTAAATGAGAAATTCAAACCATAGAATTTTAGACTAAAATTCCCAATCTGAATATTTAATTTTATACATAAAAATTTTGAGATCCTGTTGGGTCAGATGATTTCATAATCCATATTTTTTTTATTTGAAATGTATTTGACATTTAAATGAACATACATCATGACAGTATTGTGACAAGTATTGATACTACTCTATCCAGCTTAGGTGTCCCTTAAAGAAAGACCTGTCCCCTCAAGAAAGATTCATGAATGTCAATGCATAAATGCCCACCTTATAAAATCACAATGCATTTTTTTTAACTTGGCTGCTTTTCTTTGTAGTGCAAAGTTATTTCTGAGCTCACTGGTAAGTTAATCAAATTGTGTTATAAGAGACATTGTGAAGAGTTGAAATTGTTCTCCAGACCTCATAGGGGGCAATGATTCTTTGATTGAAGATTATCTTACTAAATCCAAAGAGAGCACTATGAATTTGGGTAGAAAGGCGTCCCAGTGAACATAATTCATCCCTATTCCATAGTTATAAGAATATTATTTACAGAAATATTGACAATTATAATGAATATAGATATTTAGAAATTTGGGAAGACTTTCTGAGCAAAGTAATGAAGTGTTATGACTAAGAATTCTATAGCTACTTTCTTTACTTCTTCACTTAATGAAACATAAATTAATATTGAAGGACTTATACTAAAAGTTAAGGACTTGCTGGGAAGCTCATTATTGAGAATGCCACCATCATCTGATATAGACTAATATTGTTTAAGAGTCCTTATGGCTTATTGTGCACAAGGTTCTGGGTTCAAACTCAGCACCAATAAAAGACAGGAGGTGGACAGGACAGACAAAGAGAGAAAGAGAGGGGGAGAGAGAGAGAGAGAGAGAGAGAGAGAGAGAGAGAGAGAGAGAAAAGCCATAGAGATGTAAGACTAATTCAACCTAACTCAATCGACATTAATTGAATACCTACTCATTGCTGCCCTGGGTGCTATGGGATAACTGTGTAAAAGGACTGACTAGTTACTCAAATCAAAATTTAAATTCAATTAAAAATAATACATTGGGTTCTTTTCTTGTTCATGGAAGTTCTGTGAACAGAAGAAAAGAATAGCAGAAAAGAGGCAAGATCTCATTATTTTCTATTCTAGTCCTTCCCAAAGACATGGCTGAGGAGGAACAATAGTGCTTCTTACTTTAAAAATTGATGTCTAGAACTTCTTTTTGGATATTTTGCGTGTTAAATACAAAGGGAGAAAAACTCCAAATAGCAACAGGATAGTCACTTTGTGACCTAGATCTATGGAGAACTTGAAAACTGTTCCATAATTTTTTTTTTTTGGAACAAGTAAGCATTACATCAATTTTTCATTCTGTATGTCTAGCATATTAAACACATTCTGAAGAATCTATAATCTACAATAGAATAGACTATTCCTTTTGGTATTTATTATTTGAATATAAGAATATATATCATTTAAATTATTTTACTTTACAAATATCAAGTTTCAAATGATGAACTGTATTATTCAGGAATTCTTGGATGCACTGATCACATGACCATCACTTAGGCATTTCAGATCATTAGAAAACAGACAAAGAAGACCTTTTCACTGCCTTAAGAAAAAAAATATTTTAAAAGACATGCAAAAATATGTAATCAAT
This sequence comes from Glaucomys volans, assembly GCA_020662805.1. Lineage (NCBI taxonomy): Eukaryota > Metazoa > Chordata > Mammalia > Rodentia > Sciuridae > Glaucomys > Glaucomys volans. The sequence goes on from JAJEJO010001811.1 coordinate 204,044, forward strand.
AGGATGAATGTCATAGAGGTTCTATGAAAATTGTTCCCATGTCTCATGAGGGTATTATTTTCCTCCTGTAATGAGAGGCCCAACATGGAGGCTTGCATGTTCTGAGTGTTCTGTAGTGTTTCTGAGAAGTCTGTAGTCATTAAGTGAGAAGAAATATTGATTGTGGAAATTAAAACAAAAATGAGGATACTAAAGACAATATTTTATCCTACTTTACTTTTTCTTTACTCCCTAATCCTCCTACACTTACCTATTTTGCAATCAATGGTTTGGTGTCCTCAATATTTAGGTTTATCAAAAACCTCACCACCCTGGATAATAGAAGTGCACAAAATAGTTTTACCTTCTTCTGGTCAAGAAATAAGGAGTATAACTCCTTGGGCCTTGAGTTCTCTTTTATAAGCAAAAATTTCCAAATTATATTGATCATTTTTCCTAAGAACTTATTACTTTTCATTACCTATGCAAAAAACATTGAACTTTCCCAAACTCTTTAAAGGAGAGAAACATCCATTCATCAATTGATAGACATTTGAGATGCTTCTACTTTTACTATTATGAATAACATTCATGTTGATTTTTCTGTATTTTTTTCTTTTATATCTGATATCCATTAACTCTGTTAGGAGCACAAAACAGTAGTGTTCTGTCTTCTTGACCAGTTTCTTTTTATTATAATGAGATAATTTTCACTATCCACAGTTGTCATTCTTTGCCATAAAATTTAAGTTATCTGATATTAAATAGCCACAGTGGTTATTTTTAGACATTAATATTCTCATTCTAGATCTTTTTCAAAATTTTTTTTCCTTTAACATATTTTCATCTTCATCCTCACAGAGCCTTTCACTTGGGGTATTGTTGGATTCTTGAATGCCTTTATCCTGGCAACTTCTCTATTCACTAAGGTATTCAGTTCTTTATCATTTAATGTGATTATTTATAAGGCTAGGGTTATATTTGTAATCTTGCTATTTGTCTTATATTTTGTCTACCATGTTTCTTTACTCATTTCCCCCCTCTTTTTTCGTCTTTCTATTGATGATTTGTATTTTTTCTTTTTTCTTTTTGTATTTTATTTGTTCTAATTAGTTGCACATGACAATAGAATGCATTTTTGCATTTTGATTGATCATACATAAATGGAATGCTAAGCTCTCATTTTTCCGATTATACATATGGCAAGATCACATTGGTCATGCAGTCCTATATGTACATGAGGTAAAAATGTCTGTTTCACTCTACTATCATTCCTTCCCCTATACCCCTTCCCCTCCCTTCACTCCCCTCTACCTAATATAAAGTAACTCTTTTCTTCCCTATCCCCTCTGCTTGTTGTGAATTAGCTTCTGCATTTTATCACATATCTTATCCCACAGTTCTGGGAAGCAGAAATCTAAAAGTAGTATCAAAGGGCCCTAATCAAGAAGTGAGGATCTCTGTGCTCCCTCAGGAGGCTCTAGGGAAGAATTTCCACCTCGCTTCTCAGCTTCTGTGGCTGCTGGCATATCTTGACCTGTGGCTGAATAGCTTTCATTTCTGCATCCATGGTCACACTGAACCCTGCTCTTCTGTGTGTCAAAATTCTCTGCCTTTCTCATAAAAGGTCATCTATCATGGGATTTATGGACTGCCTAGAAATCCAGATGTATCTCCTTATCTCTTTAATGACACCTCTTCTGACACCTTTCTTTTCAAATAAGATACCATATATTTGACCTGGATCCCTTTTAAAGGGGTCATGTTTTGGTCAATCCCATGAGTCATGGAATTTTCTAATCAAGTGAATGTGATCAAACACTCTTCTCAGTTTTAGAGGTATCTTGGGACCATTCTTTTCTTCCTTTTGGGTAGATCTTTACCTGATCACATGCTCTTCCTTTACTGACATTCACTGATCAATCCTCTGAAGAATCCTTGAGGAAGAATCCCCTCACATTGTCTGAGTTCCTCAAAATTCAGCTCTTTCTCCCAAATACTCTCTTGAAAGCTCTAGCTCCCTTGTTCTCCCAACTCACTGTTCATTCTCTTTAAATTAGGGCATCAGTCAGTTGTGCCTAACTTACCCCTGGTTGTGCCCAGTGGTCCAGAATACTTCCTGAAGTGTTAAGTTGGGCAATTGTGGGACTAAAGTTGTCCTTTTCTGTCTCTCCTCCATTATTAAATGCTCAATGTCTTATTGTTAATATATTCATTACGATTTCTGAGGCATTTCTGACAATAGGGCAAATATACATCCTGCTACTCTTAGCCAAAAATAAGTCTTTCCTTTATTATTTAGCATTTAAAGTTCTTCTCAGCTAATTCTCATATTTGAGGCACTGTTGTGTTACTTCTACTATTTGGGTTTTATCATATGTTCTTCTGTTATTTAGTTTCCTCTTATCAAAAGAAAAGTCACATTTCCTTTCCTCTTTGCATGTGATTTTCTTTTTAATCTATCATGGACACTGTATATTAAGAAACACTTTTGAAAATGAATGGTTCGGTTCTTTTCTTAAAGGATCAAGTGAGGGGCAATTTACTTCAGTACATCAAGAATTTAGATGGGTAAGGTTTGTTTTACAATCCCTCCTTTGGTTTCAATTGTCACAAAGATAATTGTTTGTTCATTGTTTACATCAAGAAACAGGAAAGATGCCACTCTATATTTTCCATCCAGTCCTCAATTTTCTACTTTCCCACTCTTCAGCCTTTATCCTTTGGAATAAATGATCATATATTTGGAGTTTCTCCACATTTTACCTTTCTCACTAAATTATCAAAAGTTCTTCTTGTTCCCCTTTTCCCACATAATTTGTATAAACCAAATCTAATTCTCAGCTCATGTCAAAACTGGACAAATGAACGCAGATTAGAAAACGCTGAAAATCTTAGAATACTTAGAAAAGCTTCTTTCCACTAGGAGTGGTGGCGCAAACCCATAATCCCAGCGACTCAGGAGCCTGATGCAGGAGGATTGCAAATTCAAAGTCAGCCTCAGAACTAAGTAGTAAGACACACCGTTATCATTACTGTTTGTACTATACTAGAAGTCTTATCTATAGAAATCAAGTGAGAAAAAAATTTAGGATGGCAGAAAGGAAAGAAGAAAGCTTGTTATCCTCAGGAAACATGATAGTGGATGAGAAATATAGAAATTGTTTCCAACCTGAATGTGCATGTTAGGCTGACCCTATGATTAAGTTTGAGTTTGTGATTTTCCTACTCCACAACACCCACCTTTTCCTCCCCTCAAGATAACAAGCATAATCCTAATTTTAGGGCTTGTTACATGAATGGTAATTATTTTCACAATTCTCATAATGATTACAATTTCTTGACAGCTCATTATGAGACATTATTTAGAGACATTATCTCACCTACTGTCCACAGCAACCTTATAAAATAGATATTGCTTTCTTCATTTTACAGGTTAAGAGAGGGCTAATAGCTGACCTAAATCACATAGGTCATAGGAATAGAATGTTTATCCGGGTATGTTTAATCCTATGTATATAATCATAATCACTTGAGTTTGACCAAGTCATATCATTTCCTTGTATTTCTCAGGTCTCATTTTTAAAAAAGAGGGTTAGAAATATTTGAAGATCTTCAAACTTTGCAAATTGTGTATTTCTGAAAACAAAATTATATTATAAGCTTGCTTTACAAAATTGAAACTACAGGAAGAGAAAAAGTGATTAGTCTCTAACTCACAATTTCCCCTCTTAATTGTGGTAGTCTGGAAACAGTTTCACAATAATCCTAGTTCTTGTGAAAACCCATTTTGTAAACTCCCACACCAAAAGCCTTTTGGGGACCCATCCATGTCCCTTCCACCAGTGCCTTCTACACTTCGTCTTTAAAATCTGATTTCACCAAGAAACTTGTGAATCTAAGGGAGGTTTTCATAAATGAACACGGCTGGGCTCCTGGGGAGAAACTCAGTGTCAAGGGTACTTTCTTTCCCAGTCCCTCATGAGACAGTTCCCATACTGTAAACACTCTTGATCTGAAGATATTGTTGAGACCACCCAACAATATCATCTTGTATTTGCCTTTAACCTGGAAGATGGCAAGGTCATGTTCCTCCTGAACAGACACAGACTTGATCAAGGTGGCCTTGGTGCTCCCCATATTTTGTCTTAAAACTTGGTAGGTTTTTTTTGTTACTCTGGGCTTCTGACCTTCCTTTTCTTAGAGCATTTACTTTTTTTTTTAATTAATTAATTTATTTTTTTAATTTACTTATTGATTCATTGAACACAAATGGAGTACAGCTATTGTTTCACTGGCTGTACACAAAGTAGAGTCACACCATCTGTGCGTTCATGCATGTACACAGGGCAATGGTATCTGTCACACATTCTGTTATTATTTTTACCCCCCACCCGCCCCCACCCCTCCCTTCCCTCTATGCTATCTATCCTACCTCCATTCTTGCCACCCTTCCCCCCCGCATTATGCATCATCATTCATTTATCAGAGAGACCATTCCGCCTTTGGATTTTTGGGATTCACTTAGCATAACAGTCTCCAACATCATCCATTTACCTACAAATGCCATAATTTTATTATTCTTTATGGCTGAGTAATATTCCATTGTGTATATATACCACAGTTTCTTTATCCATTCATCTACTGAAGGGCATCTAGGTTGATTCCATAATCTAGCTATTGTGAATTGAGCAGCTATGAACATTGATGATATAGCTCAGTTGGTAGAGTGCTTGCCTCACAAGCACGAGACCCTGGGTTCAATCCCCAGCACCAAAAAAAAAAAAAAAAAAAAAAAAGTCACACACAAAAGATCTCATACTGTATAAAATCCTTAGAGCATTTACTTTAGAAACAGAATGATAAATTATTTCTTTGTTTTTTTGAGATACAAACCTTTCCCAGGTTCTTGCCAGTTTAGCAACAATAACATGACTTTCCCAAGGAATAGATGATAGCCAGGGTTTGCTAGCCTGTTAAGTCACTGGCATAAACAGGGTAAAAATAAATATGACTCATATTTTCAGATTTGGATAGGGATGAGATGTATTAAAAGAAAGAAATAACAAAGAATAAGATGTTCATATTGAGTGGAAGCAAGTATAAATGCCAAATGATTGGATACTCTTCATTTTACCTTCACACAATCTGTAAATGTGGAAGACACTGTCTTTGGATAAAAGATGGGATAGAGATGGTGGTATTTGAAGAAAAGAAAGGAATTTGACAATAGCAGAACTTTTAGGGAAAAGCTAACCAAATAGGAAATAAATTCAAGGTTAAAAAAACTTTGCTTAGAAATGATAAGGTGAAAGGATTTCTAATTCAGGCAATCTTGAGGCAGCAATGCTTTTCTGTGATCTCTAAATTGGAAAGTATGCTCACACAGAGTCCAAGGTGAAACCACTAAGACTAAAGACCCAAGAACACTCTGTAAGATCAAGAATAGATAACAAAATTAATTGAAGATGGAAAGGTCACCCTGTACAACAGGTAACATTTCGACATGACCACGTAACTACTACACAATTAATTGTTCCTTACAATACTGCATTCTCTTTGATCCAATTCTATGATCCGCTGATATTCTAAGTAGTAAGAGTCATTAGATTAGTGATAAAATTTTATTACATAGTGAAAATCATGAAAGGTATGTTTTTTATGAGTCCGAAAGGGAAATGAAATTCAAAGTAATCGTTCACAAAGGCACCGAGGAAGATGGGAAATACAAAATTGGGCTTAAAACTCTTGTTTTTTTTCCAGTTTCCAGAGTCCATTAATATTCGTGTTATGAGGGAAAGGAATTTGGCCCTAGAAAGCAGGAGCAATGCTGGAACTTTTTTGTGTTCAGCTAATATTTATCTGAGAATCTTCCTTGTTCCCTTCTATTTAAGTTCATAGTACTAATGAAAGATTGTGAACTTCAGAGCTTTAAACTAAGAAAATACAGTCTTCACACATCTGCATTTTCTCAGTAAATAATGAAGAATTGGCTAGAAATAAGTAATGCTTCTTCATGCTCAAAAGCTTTCTCAAAACAGGCTAGGCATTTATTGAGCATCACTATGCTCAGTGTCATTTTAGATACTTTGTTCTGTTTACTTCTCACACTAACCTCATGGGATGGCTATTGCTGTCTCCATTTTAAAGAAGGAGTAACTCAGGTTCATGGAAAGCATATGACTTGAGTAATGACAGATGCTGTAACAGAGCAGTGAAGGGATGTGTAATGGCTTAAACGTGGTAGAAGTTTACTTGTTGTTCGTGCAATGTCAAAATGGGTAATGCTGTTCTGTAGGAGTCTCTCCTCCATTCATTTAATCAGGAACCAGATGCTATTTCACTTCAGGATTCTGCCACCCTTTACATGGAGTTTCAAGGCCATGAAGGAAAGGGGAAAAAAAAAAGAATCTTATTTGGGAGTGCTTTATGGATGAGGCCTAAGCCAGGCTTATGAATGACACCTAGTTGTGCTCTCAGAAGGAAAAGGAAATGGGTTTTTAGTGGCAAGCCAGTTTGAAGCAAGGCTGACTTTTTTGGTCACTTAATGCTCATTTAAATCTTTATCTCACATATTTAACTACTACCTATCCTCAAAAAAGAGCTCAAAATCTCATTCCAACAAAACATCCATTAAGAGTCCAAGATCATCCGAGTCTGTTATTTCTTTGTGTCAGGTATAGATACAATGTATTAAAGCATGTTTATCTTTCAAGAAACACATGTAAGACTAATCATAACAATATTGACAGAGGAGAATGAATAAATTGTGATACATTCACATAGTGATGAATTAAAAATGAAAATGAATTAACTCCAGCTACATCCAAATGCATAGAGGAATCATAGAAAATTAATACACGTGACTTCTATGAAGGTTTAGTACATTTGTGTAACAATATGATTAAACATATTTTTTAGCAACTAGTATAAGTACTACCTAGAAAAAGTACTCTGTTTACTGAGCATTTTCTTTGGAAATTTCACTTAGAGTAGAAACTGATTCTCTAAGTAGAATTATGAATGACATTATCTTTGCAAGAAAGCAGACAACGCATGGCTCCAGAGGGCAGAGGTATGGGGAGCAGGCTGCATGTGCTGCAGTGAGAAACTAGCCTGTGATCCTTAGATCTATATTAGCTTACCAAGCCTGAATAGTATTTACATGTAAGTCAAAAATTTTGAGTGACCAGAAAAGTATGTTAGTTTTGGCCTCAATTAAATGCAGAAATGCAGAAGAGGGAGTTCAAAGGTGTAGGGAGGAAGGTGGTGCCAATCGTAGAATCCCGTGTACATCACAAGGTTTCCAGATTCTTGCCAGACCAGGGAAGTGGAGTTCAGACTGAGTTTAACCAGATCATATGTGGATGAGTAGATTTTGGAAAACTTGTGAGTTATTGTCATTAATCATCACTCAAGTGCAGAGTCTGTCTGAATCAGTAGAATAACTGCATAGAAGAGCACTTCGGGATGATATTCACCATATTTTACATGTATGCCACCAGCAATGACCAGACAGAATGGAAGGCATCTACAAGGCTGAGGCAGAATCTTTGAGGGTTCCCAATATTCCAGGCACAGATAACTGGGAACATTTTGACATCCCAGGAGAAGGATGCAATCACTGGGGTGACAATAAGGACCCTTGAAGAAAGAGGAAAGCTGGAGGCTGGGGCAGAATGATGCTTGCCAGTTCAAGGGGAACTTAATGAGACCCTGTCTCAAAATAAAAATTTTAAAGGGCAGGAATGTGGCTCAGTGGAAGAGCACTTGCAGCACAAGTCTCTGAGTTCAATCTCCTATAAGGAAAATCAAAACAAAACACAAACTAGAACAGTGGCAGTTTACCAGTTTTAGTGGCACACATTTCAGTATTTGTACAAGTGTTGTCATATCCTGCCTACCAGTAGAATATAAGCACCAGACACTTTGACCAGACAAGAAGCTACAGGTGAGACCCTGAAAATAAAGAAGGAAAGGAATAATTAGCATTCTGTTCCCTAAAAAATGAGACATATTATTTTCCCTTGAAATCAACTGACTATTAAAACTTCTAAGAACAGGTAAAGTGTCTTCACCAAAGGAAGAAGAGGATGCTACACAGAAGTTTCCAGTCCAGGAGCTGGGAGAATAAAAGTCAGTTTCATCTGGCCCCAAAGAAATTATGCAGATGGGACAAAAATGGGGAAGTTAGGGAAAAGATGCCTGTGTCACCAAGTTCCCTTCAGAGCTTCCCAGATGGGCAGACAGCATGTGGGTAAAATGAATTAATAAGAGGATCAGTGTTACCTCCACTTGAGTTCTTAAAGAGGAAGTCCCATTAAGGCTATCTCTATCAACCTGGGGACAACCATAAAGAGCAAAAACTAACTAAAAATAAAATAAATATATTTTTTAAAGGCCACATAGATTAATCAGGCTAAGAGGAACGAAGCACAGCTCTGTCCAGTCATCTCGGTATCCATGCCAGTATCACCTGCAATGAGATCCAGACTTCTCCACCTGCACACACAAATGTGGAGGGAGATACAACTTGCAGCCAAGTCTGAATGTGGCACTGCCAGAAACCATGTCACTGGAAGAGGAAAATGGCCTTAAATTCAAGAGCTAAAATTGTCGGAGATTAATTGAGAATTTATATCTTCAAGGCTCTATAATGACAATGAGAGGTTGATCCTTCCTTGTACTTAGGGCAGGCCAGTGGGCAGTCACTGAGAAAGAATAAACCAAAGGTTCAATAGTAGTAAGTGAGATGTAAAATTCACAACAGCAAACAGAATAAGGAGGCATAGGACATTGCTGTAGAGATCACAGGAGTGAGACCATGGTGTGGTAAATTCCAGGGCCATCCCCTGTCTAACTTGTTTCATAAACTCAGGCAGAGTCTTGAAGTTAAACAAGAAAAATGAGCCAGGCACGGTGGCACACACCTGTAATCCCAGGGGAGGCAGAGGAGGGAGGATCGCAAGTTCAAAGCTAGCTTCAGCAATGGCGAGGTGCTATGCAACTCAGTGAGACCCTGTCTCTCTATAAAATGCAAAATAGGGCTGGGGATGTGGCTCAGTGGTTGAGTGCCCCTGAGTTCAATCCCCAGTACCAAAAAAATAAAAAAATAAAAAAAGAGGAAAATGAATATCAGTCTGAAAAACTAAGTATGGACCAAATGGAGCTCATCAATTATTATCTGGGGCTGAGGAGAAAAATGGGTTCAATGGGAATGGAATTGTCAATTATCCAGCAGAATAATACCTATAATTTGCTATGTTAATTATAAATGCATATATTATCTTTGTACATATCAATGCAATGTGAATTAATGTGTGAATTCATGAGATAGTAACAAACAGATCAATGAACCAAAGTTCAGAAATTTGGGGAAAAAAAAAAACTGAAAAGTGACTTGTAATCACACACTGCCCCAAAGTCTATAATGTTCCACATGTCAAAACCTAATATGATCACTATATTCAGAACACCGCTAACAAAATTAAAATATCTCTGTTCAAAAATATAGGTATTGTGCAATTTATTTTATATTTTATATTCAAATTTAACTATATAATAGTTTACAGTTAAAGTGAGAAATCCTAGTAAAAGAGAACATCATTTTCGAGTGAGATTTCTCTAAAACTATTTCTAACTATGAAGGGTTATGGAAAATAATATTCCTATAAAATAACTTCCCAAGTAAAATGAAGGGACGGTGTGGCTTGAGAATCTGGAAAGGAGACTGATCAACCATTAAACCTCTCCCAGTGCATTCCTGATAACAATGGGCCCTGGGGAAAAGGGTGGATATGGAATGCTAGACCCTAAACCTTGACCTTCCCCAAGTCAACCTAATCCTGAATGACATTGGGCAAGATTTGAACACTCATCCTTCAGCATCTAATTTTAACCTGTACAGCTGGCCCCTGATGGTCAAAACTGCACGTACACAATGATTACATCCTCCTCCTCCTACCCTATAAAATCAGGATCCCCCCTGTAACTGAGGACCATTTTCCATCTGGAAAGTGGACCTGAATGGGGCCATTTTACATCAGGAAAGTGGACCCGAATGATGCCTGACTCTGCAAAGGAATAAAGGCTTCTCTGAATCCATCCAGGTCTGCCTCCCGTTTTTTCCTTTTTGCGCTTACAAACTATACTTATAGTTTAATGGAATTCCACGCTGCCTAAGGATTTTATTTTTAGTTCATATTCAATATTGTTGTTCATTTATTGTTATAAACCATGATTTTTTCCTATTTTTAGTAATTGCCATTAGATTTTAACTATACTGTTACATCCTTTTCTTTATCTGTGTGTCTGTGTGTGTTTTGGGGAGTCAAACCCAGGTCCTCGTGAATTCCAAGCAACTGCTGTTACACTGAGCCTCATATCCAGTCCTCTCCCTGATCTTTCATTGTCACCTTTTCCTTCAGAGAACTCCATTTTTAACAAAGTAAGGAAAGGAGGAAAAATGTATTCCTTGACTATTCTGTGTAAAGTTTTATTCTGTGTAGGAAATATAGAAAATAAAGAAGACTTTGAAATTCAAATCATATGACCCTAGACCAAACTCTAATCCACTTAAACCGTTGATGTTAGGAAATTGTTGATGAGTGTTATATTATTTCCGAATCACACAAATACTCTAAGAAAATTCTCAGATTCTTAAACAAGGAGGGCTGAATCACATCAATTGCTGCATGAAACTATTGCTCGTTTCCTGTGTTTTAAGAAATTGGAAGAAAAACTTCTAAATGTCTACCACTTCACTAAAAATTGGACATGCTAATTTGGGAGATGTTAACAATATATTTTAAACAAACTAAAAAACAGTTTTATAGATTAGAAATAAATGAACAAGATTTCTTGGTTTCTCATCCAGCACCAAATATGGACAAATTAAATAAGCTTCTTTAAAGTTTTTTGATTCAAAGAAATCCCTCCACAGCAACTGAATTATTTCCCCCTCTTAATAGAGGTAGTATGCTAATAATGACTTGTAAACTATAAACAGTCTGCTCAAGACCGTTTTAAATATCAAGAGACTCATATTGTGACAGGGAATGACAGTATAGCTGTGTTTGCCCTTCCTTTGTCAGAAAGGTCAAGTGTCTCAGAGCATTTAATTTAAAAGGGGGAACAAATTCACAAAAGACAACACTATTTCAAAAGTTGAAATGGCTCTGGAGTCTTCCATCAACTTCAAGAATTACTTTCAAAGTGTTGCCGGCTTTCATTCAGTTTGCTACCAGCACGGCGCAGACCACCTGCTGTGAAATAAGGGTGTAGCGACCAACAGTTATTATAGCAGTAGCCATAAGTTTATTGCTTATTGGTACTAAACTTAAATCTTAGTAATTTTGAATTACTGAGTTAGCTTAGATTTATGGAGATGTGCAATCATTTAGAATGGCATTCATTCCAGAAGGGTATATTATCTAAACCAATTTTCTTATAGTGATGCAATTGCAATACTATAGTTACGGTTGTATCAGCATTTCCATTATAAAGTCCTATTTTCAGGGTTTTATAATTTGACCATAAAAATTCTCTCCTTGTAGAAACTTGGCAAACAAGATCTAAGGCATAGAACTAAGTTATTATTTTTTTAGTGAAATTAAAAACACATGCACATGTTTGATCTGTTCAGCCATTTTATGCCTTAACTCTGCAAACAACAAAAATATACATGAAACTATATGTTATGGTTTGGAAATGAGGTGTTATCCAAAAGCTCCTGTTCACACAGGAATATTTGGAGGTGAAGTGATTGAACAGTGAGAGCTGTAAGCTAATCACTCCATTCTAGTTTGAGTGGACTGCCTGGGTGGTAACTGTATGCAGGTGGGTGTGACTGGAGGACATACCCTGGGCACATATCCTGGAAGGGTTGTTCTGCCCTGTAGCACCATTCCCATAGCCCTACTTCCTGGCTTATATAGGGTGAGCGGCTTTCTTCTGCCCTACCCTTTTGTCATGATGTGCTACCTCACCTTGAGCCTAGAGCAATGAACTCAACCATCTGTCCAAGGACTGAGGTTTTTAAAACCATGAGCCCTAAATAAAGTTTTCCACTAAGTTATTCTTGTCATTTATTTTGGTCATCCCTCATATAAAGCTGACTAAAACACTATATTTAGCACGATGAGAAGAGATGGAGAAAAGAACAATTACTCAAAACACTAAGTTGATGGAAATGGTCGGTTTTATCAGTTGCACATTAAGTTCCTGTGGGAGTAAGAGGAACGCTGGTTTTGAAGTAGGTTTGAAAATGCAAGTGAAAATCTTACAATGTTAATAAGTAGCAAACTAATGAATGACTTCAGCAAGTGTCTGAGGTTTCAAGTTTCAGGTCTTTCAACCATGTTTCAGGTCTTTTTCAGAGGTTTTGCACATTGATAGAGGGTGTGAGAATCAAATGAGTAGAAATTTTAAAAACTGAAATTGCAAAAGCAGGTTGCAAGCATGCACTAATATTATTTCTCCAGTTCGCAACATTTTTCCTTACAAATCTTCTTATTTAGATTGGTTATACATTCAGAGCTCTTCCTGAATATATCATAAACTTCTGGAGGAGAGGGTCTCTTTGCCTCCACAGTGGCAGACAATAATATTTGTTAAATTTGTAGTTACTCAAATTGGTTTTACATTTTCTTTCCAGGACTTAAACTGGTTGCTTGACTTTTGCATGGAGTCAGCCTTTCTAGTTGGAATTAGTCCACCCTGAAAACATGACGATCGCCCTCGTGTGGTGGACTGAGAATATGCATTGAGTGCAAGGAAGGGCCAGAAATCTGCCTTTAGGAGTCAGATCCATAACAATTTACTTTGTAAATTTAGAGAGTACATAAAACAAAGTGTAGTTTTGAAAAATCTTAATTATTCAAAGTAAAAGATGGAAGGAATTTCTCAGTGTTTTGTTATGGCAAATAGTGAAGAACCCCAGCTGAAATGACCAACTTGCCAAGGTTTTATCCTGGCTCTGCCGCTTCCTAGTTTTGTATAATATCAAGATACCTAGTAACACAAAGCCCTGGTTTCCCATCTTGGAATTAGGAATAATAGTAGCAATTACATGAGTTAATTCACGGACATCCTGGTTCATGTCAAGTATTAGAAAATGTTAGCTATCGTTCTGGTTTTCTTTCTGTTGTCCCATTCTGAGTATAGGATTCTTTGAAATTGTTGTTAGTGTTCAGTATATTCTTTAAAGATTTTTTATTTGAATGCTTTGTTTCAAAAATTGAAGCCTAATTTAACAAAAAGAAACATTGTGTCTTGTATTATGTAAGATACAGAATATATGACATTTATCTTCAAAACATTCAAAATTAATCCTTTCATTTATGATATAAAATATAATTAAGAATCTCAAGACCTTGGGCTAAGCACAACAGAAGGAATTACATCTAAGATGTGATATATTCTACATTCACCTGGTAAAAATACCACACACTACAAGGAAAACACTTTAGAGCTGGAGGCATGGCAGGTGAGCTGCAGAGCACAGCTTGGGAGGGTTTCCCTCTGCTGTCACTCACTTGTTATATGAATGTGGGAAAGGTGTTCAACATTTCTGTGCCTCAGTTTCCTTCTTTGCATGGAGCTGAGGAATGCATATTATATAATACCTGAAACATTCCAAATGCTCAAAAGATGTTAAAACTAATAGATGCTAATTTGCTTTTCACACTGTCTTGGATTCTAATGTAATTCAATGTAAATGGATAAATGCTGTCTACAAATGCATTCCTAGAGTTGTAAACTGAATCATGAGGTGCATAAATAGCCTATTCTATTAGGATGTGCCCAAGGCAGATGAAGAACCCTATCCATGAACAACAGTCAATAAATATACTTTTTTTTCTTTGTTAGGAAAATCCAGACATGGGTAAATTAAAACTTTCAAAATGTGTAGGAGACCAGAAAAAAATTCTATTTTCCAATGTTATCTCAGCTTTTTAGGTTATCTCAAATTCAAGCAGCAGAAAAAGTTCTATAAAAAATTTAGCTAAAAGAATTTGTTATATTTGTTGAGAAGTATGTTATGGTTCCAGAGGAAGGGGAATCATTATTTTTATGAATTCTGGAGAAATGTGAATTTTTTCCCCTAGTAATCTATCCAAGAAGTAAATTCTGAATGTGAAACTCTATGTGAGGGTTTTTTTTTTAGGCAGAAAATAAGAAATTCAAGAGAATATATAGTACATATAATAGTATATATAAATTATGGTACAGCAAATGTAGAATATTTTCCTGAATTACCTTTCCTGGCCTTTGCTGTATACAAGAATAACACAAGAGGAATGAAGCATCTTACACAGATTAAACAGAATATATGAATTCAGGGAGGCAAGAAATCGCAGCAGGTTTTGGGGAAAAATGACAAGTAATTCATTGTACCTCCATGAGGGAATATAAGTAAGCAGACACTGAAGAGGTAAGTCTACACAAAACCATATTGGAACTCAGGGACCTGTGCTTTGAAGTTTGAATCTAATCCCATAGCAGCAAGGTGCCACTGAAGAGCTTCAAGAGAAGAATTAGCATGATCATTTGGACTTTTCTGAGATAATTATGATTACATGAGAGTGGATGATAGGAATGATACAGAGTAGAACATGTTGTGTGGCTACTATCATTTCAGTGAGAGAAAAGGGGGGCACTAAATGAAGACAGGGAGCCCTGATTAGGAAATCCATGAGTGAAGAAAGAGGAGTTCGGAATATTTTGACTTGGGCACCTGAGTGGTTGGTGGTACCAGACAGTGAACTAAGGAGAACACAGGAAAGGAGATTCAGGAGAGAGGAGAGTTTGGGTTTTACTGTGCTTGATGTGCCATTGGGACATGGACACTAGTGGTGTCTTGGAGGTATTGAGACATACTCCCTAGAAGATGAGGAAAGACCTAGAATAAAAACAGAATCTCCAATCTGAAATGGAGATGTCTGGCTAGTTGAAGCTGTTTTCCTGTGCACTCTTCTGAGAATTTCTCTATTTCCGGATCCCTCATGCTGCACTACCTAACCTCTTAGCCTCAGTACCATCTTTGATGAACTTTTTCCTTAGTCAGCCTATTTAATTTTGCTGGGCCTCAATTTCCTGTGATGCACTGGTTATTGTACATATAAAGGGAGAATATTTTGAGAGTCCCAAAAATATTTGTCTACATTTTTAGTCCAACAATTTCAGAAGCTGCGTGGTGCTTCTGATTAGAATGTCTTTGTTTGGATTTATAATTTTCAGCATCAAAAATTCTTATTTAAAAGTAAATCTCCACTGGCTGTTAAGCTTATTATATTCCAGACACATCCTAAGCAATTTTCCTATTTTAATTAATTCAATTTTTATAAACTTAAGTAGTTACTATTTTTTATTATGCATGGTCCATAAGGGAAAGAGAGGTCAAGAACCTTGTACAAGTTCTCCGAGTTATTGGGAAGAATTGAACCCAGACAAACTTCAAAGTCTCATTACCATTAATTCGTACGACTGCTAAATTCTTAACTGGGATGAGGTACTAATTGGATTGTATAGAGGAAAATGAGGGGTGGAGAAGGGGTAGGGAAGGAAAGATAATAGAATGAGATAAATGTCTTTACCCGATGTATATGTATGAATATGCAAATTGTATGATTCTACTTTGTGTACAACCAGAAAAACGATAGTTGTACTCCATTTATGTACAATGAACCCCCCCCCCAAAAAAAGAACAATTACTTTAGTATTGTCAGATTACCTGATAAGTGGAAAAGCTTATTGAGTAAATCTTTTCCAGAATGAGATTTGGGGTAGGTGAACTTTAATAGGAAGAAACAAAGACAGAGCTTGTTAAGTCCTTTTTAATACATAAGCTGGGCACTCTACTAAGCTTCTTGAGTGAAGAAAAACACAGCACCTGCCTGGGGGAGGAGATCAATGGAGGCAAAATAGCCACAGAAGGAGTCCATCAATGACACTTTTCAGATACTTGAGGATGACATCAACTACCTGCCCTGTTTCTCTACATGACTGTTTACTCCTCCATATTTCTGCAGGAAAGTTACCTATGAATGCGATAGCAAATTCTTAATCGATGTAGTGAAAAGGAGAGTCTTTAGGGACAAAGAATTTGTAATAGCATTTCAAATATTTTTTAATCTCTTTCCCATCCCTGCCTCCACTTGTTTTCATCTCACTCATTTTATCTTGATTTGTTGTAACAGATGCCGATAGAGTTTTTGACACTGAGAATGCCAGATCTATCATTAACGTGTTGCCAAACTGGGAAGGATTCAATATGTTTTGCCCGCATTAGTTCACTTCTTTTAATAGAGAGACACATTTGAATAACATCTGAATAAAGGAGTTAATAATAGTAGCCTAGCAGTGAGAGCCAGATTGGATTAATGAGCAACTGACCCAAATCTTCACCCTGAATAAAAAATTGAATGGCATTAGAATAATTTTGGAAATTCAAAATGGTCTCTCAATGCTGAACCTCCTACTACCCTTTCTCTCCTACCATATTTTTAACATATTACCCACCTGTGCTCCTCCTGGCTTTATATGGAACTTAAGAAAGGATATCTTAGCATGGCACTAAAATAATTTTGTGAAATCCGCAAGAAGTATTGTTCTGAAATTAGTTTTAAATTTTAATTCTTCTAAATTATGTAGTAGGTAGTACATGCCACAGTTATCTTGTGAGTGTGTTTGTGTTTGAGTGGAGAGAGCTGGAAAGACAGAGTGGCAGAGGGGGGCAGGAGAGAAGTGAATTGCTGGCAGTAAGGCATTCAGACCCATCCATTTACAGTGGTGGTAGTAAAAATTTGCTGTAAGAAAAGATAATTATTTCATGTGAGAATGGTAAGATGAGCATGTGGCCCTCTATAAAATGTTAAAGATAGAGGATGCAAGCAAAGATATGTATATGGGAGAGTTATTTGAAAAATCTTTTGTTGCATAGTTAATTTACCAGAAGTAAAGATACATTTTGTGATTGTTGTTGATCATTTTTGTAGTGTTAAACACAGAAAATTTTACAAATCCTATGTGAAGATTTTGATGAGTGCACACATGTAACTAAAACCCAGATGAAAAACAAGAAATACCAATATCCTAGTCATTATCCATTATATCCCTAAAAATGGTAACCATTATTTGACTTTGAGTACTATAAATTATACTTTTAAAATTCTATTCAGAATAATAATAGAGTACATAGTACTTAAAGTCTGATTTCTCTCATCCAGTATCATGTTTGTGAGACTCAACTACCTGCCCTGTTTCTCTACATGACTGTTTACTCCTCCATATTTCTGCAGGAAAGTTACCTATGAATGCGATAGCAAATTCTTAATCGATGTAGTGAAAAGGAGAGTCTTTAGGGACAAAGAATTTGTAATAGCATTTCAAATATTTTTTAATCTCTTTATTTATAGGTGTGTATAGTAATATATTGTTCATTCCAATTCTCATATATATGAATATATTACCACTTCTCTATCCATCTTAATGTTGACAAAAAGTTGAATATTTGAAATGTATGGCTAATATAAGTACTATTGTTCTGAGTGCTTTGATGAGTGTGTGGATTTTATTATGTATTTAAAGTCTTCAAAAAGTTTTCAAAAATATAGGAAAACACTGAATTATCCTAGACATCTGCTAGTCAGGGAATTTAAAGTCATTACTCCTAAGTGCACACTCTATTCATATTTACCTCTCACTTTTGTGTGCCATGGATTGGTCTCAAAATCCTCCTGGAATCACTTGTACTTCCTGTATAAAGCTACACTATACCCTGGAGTGGTGGTACACCTGAGGCAGGAGGATGGCAAGTTCAAGATCTACCTTAGCAACTTAGCAAGGCCCTGTCCCAAAATAAAAAATAAAAGAGCAGGGGGGCTATAACTTAGTGGTAGAGTACCCCTCAGTTCAACTCCTAGTATTCACTCTCCCAAAAAAGCAGTATGTACTGCACTATGTTCCAAATTCTTTCTATATCCATAGAAAATGAAAAAAGATATATATTTTTTACTTAGCATACAAATGACCATTAGTTAGTCAATGTACTGACATGTACTGACATGTTAGTCAATACATTAAAAATTGTTAAGAGTAGTTTGAGAAAAATTAGGAGACAAAACAAATAATCAATAGCCACTTTTCTTAATTGCTATACTAAGACAAAAACAAAATTTAACTATATGATTGTTCCTCTAAAGAGTTTGTAATCTTCTGAAATTCTTGCATTTATCTAATCAGTTTTATTTGCCCCAAATGAGCCACCCATCCTTCAATTTTTTTCCATAAAAAAAGCCTTTATTTTGTAAAATCATCATTATGTGTAGAAATTCCTAAAGACCACAGCAAGGAAGTGTTAGAATTAATAACAATTTCAATAAATGCAAAGAATATAAATCCACTTAAAAGAATTGGAAGCATTTTATCAATCAACTATTCAATTGTCCTAAGTATCTCCCAGTCTTTCCAAGTTAGATCATATCTCAGTTCTTTATTTAGCAAGAGGTGCCTTCAAAGCATGTTTCTTTATTTCTCCTGTCTCATCCCTAGGATCCTCACTGACTAATCAGTTTGGACTATTGTTATGAATTGAATTGTGACCTGACAAAAATACATGTTGTAATCCTGCGCCTAGAATCTTAGACTGTGACTTTATTGGAAGTAAAGTCTTTCATAGAGTTAAGTTTAAAATGAGGTGATAAGAGTGATTGTCTCCCCAAAATATGAAATTAAGGAAAAAATAACATTTAAACAACTGAAAAAAAACTTAAAAGAATTGGAAATAAATTTAACCAAGGAAGTGAAAGTCCTGTATATTGAAAACTGTAAAACATGGTGAAAGAAATTGAAGAAGACACAAATAAATGGAAAGCCACATCATGGTTATGGATTGTAAGATTCAGTATATTTAAAATACCCATACTATCCAAGAAATCTATAAATTCATTGTAATCCTCATTAAATTTTTTGTTCTAATTAATTACACTTGACAGTAGAACACATTTTGACATGTTGTACACAAATGGAGCGCAACTCTTCCTTCCTCTGGCTGAACATGGTGCAGTCACATCTGCAGTGTAATCATACATGTATATAGGGTAATAATGTGTGTCTCATTCCACCTTCCTTCTCATTCTCATATCTCCTCCCCTCCCCTCACTCCCCTCTGCATAATCCAAATGCAGTTTGGATTCCTTTGTTCCTTGCAGTGCCTTCGTTTTCTCTCACACCCCATTATGGATTCACATCCCCTTATTAGAGAAAACATTTGGCCTTTGGATTTTGGGGGTTTGACTTGTTTCACTTAGCATGATATTCTCCATCTCCATCCATTTACCTGCAAATGCCACAATGTCATTCTTCTTCAAGGCTGAATAGTAGTTCATTGTGTATATGTACTGTATTTTCTTTATCCATTCATCTGTTGAAGGGTATCTAGGCTGGTTCCATAGTTTAGTTATTGTGAATTGAGCTGCTATAAACATTGATGTGAGTGCATCACTGTAATATGCTCATTTTAAGTCCTTTGGGTAAAAACTGAGGAGTGGGATAACTAGGTCAAATGGCAGTACCATTCCAAGTTTTCTGAGGAATCTCCATACTGCTTTCCATAGTGGTTGCACCAATTTGCAGTCCCACCAGCAATGTATGAGTATACCTTTTCCCCAAAATCCTTGCCAATATTTATTGTTGCTTTTATTCTTGATAATTGCCATTCTGACTGTAGTGAGATAAAATCTTAGAGTGTCTAGGCACAAAAGTAGATGAAACAGAAAAACCCCAACTATTACTGAACTTTCATTCTATTTAGGAAAGACAGAAAAAAAAAATCATAACAGATATAATATATGAGCAAAGCAAATAGTATGCTAGATTAGATGACTAATATGAGGGAAAAGAGCAGTCTGAGGAAGGAGGATCAGAGATGCAAAAGGGGTGGGTTGCAGAAGTTTTCATATTGGACGATCAAGTTAGACCTCTCTGAAAAGGAATATCAAACACATGTTTGAAACAGGTGAAGGTGTTTGCCAAGTAGTACCAAAGAGGTGAAAGGAGCAGCCAGTGCCAAGACCCTAAGGAAGCAGGATATGTGCTAGCATGCCTGAGAAACAGCGCAGAGGCTGGTGTGAAGGGGAAGAGGTGAGAAAGGGGAGCAGCAGGAAGAGAGGATGTCTTAGAGGTAAAAGGGAGACAGATTGTGAAAGGATTCAAGACTGTTGGAAAAAAAAAAAAGGACTGATGAGATGAAAGCAATAAACAGAGAGGTGAAATGGTCTATATATTTTTAAAGAGATCCTTTTAGCTGCTCCATGGACTGTAGGAGGTAAGTATGAAAGCCGAGAGTTAGGAAGCTCTGATTAGGAGGCTATTATTCTAATCCCAATGAGAAATGATTTTGACTCAGAATAACAAGGACAATAAATGAATTTTAACATATATTTTCAATAGGATTTACTATCAGATTGCATTTGAATGTGGGAAGAATATAGGCATTAAAGAAACTGCCCATGTTTTGGTTTGGGTAGCAATGGAGGCTGAAGATGAAAGGGTTTTAAGAAACCACATGAATTAAGTCATGCTCTCCCTTCTAATACTCATATCATGGTTTTATATAAAAGTATTAATATTGTGTATGTAAGGTGGAAATAGATCTCAAAGTATAAACTTGTGATGAGTGAAAGCATGATGAGGCAAAATGGATAATGTTCAGGGGGACCCTTGGGTTGGACTGCATGGTTTTAAATGTGAACTCTACCTCTGTCTCCCAAAGTAATTTTCAGGGAAACAGCAACTTTCTTTTTACCCAAATTTCTTCCTAAACAAGATAAGCATGCATTTATTATGGAAGAGAAGGATACTGGAATATAAAGTTCAATTTAGATCCTTGCTAAGTCCTTTGCTAAATTGTATCTTCACTTCAATTTCATTTTTTAAAAATAAGGAAAAATAATACCTAACTTGTATAATTATCATACTTAGAAAAACTTACATGATGAGTATAATGTAGGTAACCAATAATTAGAAAGTTAATTAGGACTTGCAATTTTTCTTCATTTAAGGATTTATGTTTCTCCCTTTAAAATTATTTAAATAAAATTTTCTCTCCACTTCATTTTTTATTTTACTTCTTAGCAAATATAACCCAGAATGCTCTTTAGAAAATATCAAATAGCTTGATCCTTGAGAAGGTAACAGATGATAAAAGAGTAACTGTTTAAACAAACTTTATACTGTTCAATTTCAAAACAACAGATTCATGATATTAGACAAACGAGGAAAAATTGTGGATTTGAATGAATTATTTTCAGTGCCTTCCTGTCATCTTTATTATACAGCCTTTCTACTTCCTGTCACTATTTCTGTGTTAGTCCACTTTTCATTGCTGTGATCCCATTACTTGAAGAACAACTTAGAGGAGGAAAAGTTCATTTGGGGCTCATGGTCTCAGTTCATACTCCAACAACTCCATTGCTCTGGGACTTTATGCAGAACATTATGATAAGAGGATGCAAAAGAGGAAAACTGCTCACCTCATGGCAAATGGGAAACAAGAAGACAAGATATAATCCCTAAGGGCACATCCTCATTGACCTACTTCCTCTAGGCACACCCTACCTGCCTGTAGATACCAGCCAGTAATGCATTGAAATGATTAATTCATCAAATGTATAATCCACTGATGATGTTACAAATGCCATAATAGAGTCATTTCATCTCAGAATATTCCTTCATTGACATGTGAGCTTTCCAGGGGATATCTCATATCTAAACTATAATAAATCTGCCCCTGGTACACAAAAGCTTATATCTATCACAAAAAAATTCATTTAGTCTATCTCCAAGAGTACCATAGACTTAACAATTCCAGCATTGATCAGAAGTCCAAGGCCAGCATGCCTTTTGAGACCATAGGCAAACTCTGGGCTGTGAGCCCCTGTAAAAATCAAAAGCAATTTACACATAATCAATCTGATTCCAAAAGAGGGAATAGGGACATAGAGAGAAAGGATGGAACCAAAGCAAGACTGAAACCCAGCTGGGGAAACAAATTCTGCAGCTCTAAATCCTGCATCTGGGGCACGTAGCAGTGAGATGTGATGTGATCTCCAAAGGGCTTGGGCAGCTAGCCCCATGCCTGTGATCTTGCTGATTGCAGCCTCCATGGTCTCTCTCACACTGACTTTGCTTGCTTCTTGCAGCCACCCTTGGCAGATGTTCTGAGTTCCCAGCTCCTCTTAAGCCCTGGGATCTCCATTCTAACTTCAGTTTCCTTCTCATAGCTTTATGCATCACCCTCTCTGGGGTAGCCCATAGGGACTCTGACTCTGGTACACTTTGCCTGACCTCTCAGGCCTTCCTTTTAAAATCTCTTGGTGGAAGACTCTGTGACCAGGAACTCCAGCACACTGCATTCCTATAGAATGAGCACAACGTGGATGATGCCATGGTCTGCTGCCATCACAAACAGTAGCCGAGACCCCTTGGATCACAGCTACAGTGGCCTAGGTGGTTGAGCATAGTAAAATGAATCCTGAGGAAACAACTTAGTCACCTCTGTGCACACAGATTGCCTCCAAGATTTCTTTAAAAAGAAACTTTGATCACAATACCTGACAAGATAAACTTAAACACTCTTGAAACAGCAATGGGTTTATTCTTATGGATACCTGAGATGCCCTCAAGGCACCTTTCCCATTGTCTCTGTGCAAAGTTTTTAATTTCTCTTTCATGACTGTAACCTGTTCAGCAACCACAAATTCCTTGGTACCACTTTTACATATGCTGCAAGTTTTTAAAATCTTTCTTCTGTTTTTCTGCTCCCAGTTATCACAGTAAACCTGACTGAAAGCTGCTGGCAATACTCATGCCACTGCCCGAATGCTGTGCTGCCTTGAAACTTGCTCCACCAGATTAATTAGTCCATCACCTTTAAATTAAATCCCACAGAAAATCTCAGTACATAGTCAAAATACAGACAATTTCCTTTCCAGAATGTAACATGAATGTTCTCTAGTCCATTTCCAGAAGAGTCCTCCTTCCCCTCTGAAACCTCATGAGCCATCTTTTTTTATTATTATTTTTTTATTTTTACACACTGCATTTTGATTCATCGTACACAAATGGAGTACAACTTCACATTTCTATGGTTGTGCATAATGTAGATTCATACCATTCATGTAATCATACATGTACATGGGGTAATGATGTCTGTCTCATGCCACCATCTTTCATACCCCCGCCCTCCCCCTCTCATTTCCCTCTATGTAATCTAAAGTTCCTCCATTTTTCTCTCACCCCCCAGCATTCCTCTTGGCATTCTGGTCATCTGAGCTTCCACCAGAATTTCCCATTACACCCTGCTTATAGCATTCTAAGGCTTCTCCAGGTTGCGTCTTCAGACTCTTCCAAAGTCCTCACACAAAGCAGTTTCAAAGGCTTCTTCTGAACCACATGGTCAAGTTAGTCACAGTAACAACCCTACTTCTTGATACCAATTTCTGTTTTAGTCAGCTTTTAATCATTGTAACCAAAATACCTGACAAAAACAACTTAGAGGAGGAAAAGTTTATTTTGAATTCATGGTTTCAGATTTTCAGACTATGGTCAACTGACTCCATTGTCATGGGCCTGAAGTGAGGCCAAACATCGTGGTCAGCATGGTAGAGGAAAGCTGCTCAGCTCAAGGGAGCTGAGAAATAAAGAGAGAGTATGGGTAGAGGGGAGAAAGAGTGAACAACAGAAAGAGAAGCTAGGAACAAGACATAATCCCTGAAGGGCAAGCCCTCAGAGAACTACTTCATTCAACCACACCCCACCTGCCTACAGTTACCACCTAGTAATCCATTCAAATTATTAACCCATCAAACAGGCTAATCCATTGATTAGTTAATAACTTCCAGAATCTAATCATCTTACCTCTGAATATTCCTGCATTGCCACATGCATTTGGGACAGGGAGACATCTCATATCCAAACTATCACTTTCCATCTCTAAAAAATGTCTCAATATTATTAACTCATTCTCAAATATTCAGATGCACTTAGGTAAATATTAACTTACATGTAGAGGATTAATTTGTAATGGATATATACAACCCATCAATTCATTCTACGTGTATTAAGGGTCTTTGTAAACAAAATATTGGAAATCAGGGTAAGCCTGGACCACCCTCTGTGTGGGATACCATTAGACAGTCCTGACCAACTTGGCAATGACAATATAGATTTAATAATGATTGTATTCCCTAGTTATAGATACCTTTAATGATTAGAGCATTACCTTAATTAAGGACTTGATACATGTGCTGAATTTTCTGTTGCAAATGCTGTTAAAATCTATATTTAATAATATTATCTATGCAAATTGTCTAATATTAAGAACTAACATGTGTAAATACATTCCCAAAATATGTTTGAAACTAAAATATTATATGCATAAAAGTTGTCCATAATCACAATGAAATATACTAGGGTATACAAAAAATTTGTTGTAGTATCAGATATCTTGGAGTTTTAGCAACATCTTTGAGAAAGGCTTGTGATATATCCCTGAACATAATATATTTTTTTGGTATGGATTCATGCCTTGAATCATCTCATTTGCACCTTTTTTATTTTTTATTTTTACTTTTGATACCAGGGATTGAACTCAGGGGCAATCAACCACAGAGCCAAATCCCCAGCCCTATTTTGTATTTTATTTAGAGGCAGGGTCTAATTGAGTTGCTTAGTGCCTTGCCATTGCTGAGGCTGGTTTTGAACTTGTGATCCTCCTGCCTCAGCCTCCTGAGCTGCTGGGATTACAGGCAGGTACCACCACGTCTGGCTTCTTTTGTACAGCTTGAGAAAGATCTTTACATATCACTTGTGGAGATGGAATGCTAAGATTGCTGCTCTCTCTGCTTTCCTTTTATATCTGAAAGTAACTATAAAAGACTCTGTATATTAGCTGCACATTTTCTTTGCCAGTTTGTAAAATGTGGTAATGAGAAAATTGAAATCTCCCTGAATTTGTAAGGAAAAGTGATTTTTGCTAAAATTCACATTTTGCAAACATGACAAGTTATTTATGTATATCATTGTTTTACATGGGAAGCAAATAAAAAGCCAATTAAACAAATTAAAAAGCAAAACAGCAAAAAATAAAAAAATCTCATTGAGCGATTCTTAGGAGAAACTCCCATTAGCCTGACTATGAATTCTCCCTTGTAGTTCAACCAGGTATGCATTATTCTTTATTTTCATGAAGTCTTGGTTGGTTGCATGCATAGCATCTTTTAAGCACTGGAGAACTGAAGATAGATATGAGTTCAGTAATTTCTTACTTTAGCTACCAAATTTCTTGAAACAATTGGGATCAAAAGAGGATAATCTCTGTCCTATTAGATGTCATCATTTCATTGCTTATAATTAATTAATCCAAACCTCAAAGTTTGGTGTATATTATGCAAAGAGAAAACAAATAAATAAAATTATTCCTGTTCTAAAATTGCTTAAAATACCTTTAAGTTTTAGATTGAAAAGCTCTGAGAAACACCTTCTTAGAAAGTGAATTATGCAGTTACTACAATTGTACAGGGAATCGTACCAAGGATAACATACTACTTTATTAAGACTCTTCCACATGGATTTATTCACTCACTCATTGACTCAGCCAACATATTAAGTTCATGCTATGGCTTCAGGGATGTACTATAGGTAGGGTTTTAAGTATAAATGAAAATTTTCTTTTTTTTCTCTTTCTATGAAGAAAGAAATACATATGTAAAATCTAATAATCACTCTTTGGTGTGATATTTTTAGAGAAGTATAGAAAAACTATGAAATTTTAGGAGAATTAAAAATTCCATCTCACATTATTGGGTAAGATTTGACATATAACATTTCAAAGGATAAATATCAGGAACATGCCCAGGATAAAGTAATTGAGGTATTCTCCTTGAAAGCAAAATATGATAGTGCCAAATAACTCATTAAGAAAGATTAATAATATTTTAGTAATACATTTTTTTAAAACAAGTTGGTTTATGTTTTTCCTGATAAGTGGATGATGATATATAATGGGGGTGGGGGATGAGAGAAGAATGAAGGAACTCAACATAGAGGGAAATGAGAGGCAGGAGGGGAGAGGGGTATGAAAGATGGTGGAATGAGGCAAACATCATTAACCTATGTATGTGTATGATTACATGAATGGTATGAATCTATGACACAGACAACCTCAGAAATGAAAAGTTGTACCCCATTTGTGTACAATGAATCAAAATGCAGTCTGTAAAAATTTAAAAAAAAAAGTTGGCTTATTATGGGCCAGGTGTCAGTCACCTGTTCCTGGAAATAAAGTTTTATTGGGCTTCCCCCAAGTAATGTGAGTTCTCTGAGAAATGAGAAAACATTTGAAGGTTTGTGAATGGAGCGTGATATGTTCAAGAATGACAGCCATCCCTCTGAGAGCTCAGAGTACCCAAATGGAAATGGCTGGGTTTTGTTTTTGCTGTTGTTATTGTTGTTTAATTTAAAATATTGGATTATAGAGTCCTTTCAACTTTCTTTAAGTTTATATTTTTCAAATAGTGAAATAAATTAATTGACCTAGAACTGCTTGTGTTTCATTTGAAAACAAAATGAACCTTAAGAATATCTGCTAAGAGCTGGGGATATAGCTCAGTTGGTGGAGTGCTTGCCTTGCAAGCACAAGGACTTGGGTTCAATTCCCCGTAGCAAAAAATAAATAAATAAATACAAGAATATCTGCTAAGTTGGGTACTTTGCTTTCAATTTTAAGAAAGAATGATAAATAGGCAAAAAATGTAAGTATTTTTAGAGGGCATAGAAAAAGGGAGGTAAGGAGTTAGAAGGCACACTTTTCTCACTATGAAATGTTGCTGATCTGTTATGTATAGAATGAACGGATGAAAGATATGTAGAAACTTCAAATGCATAGAGTACTAAAAGAATATGTAATAAGAACAAAAATGGCAAACATAATTAAAGAAATAATTTTTTTTCCATTTTAGAGTAAAATAGGTATAATAGCTTAATATTGTATAGATTGATTTTAGGCATGTACTATATGTGAAAAGGAAAAGAATATTGAAAAAGATAAGTAATTTGAGGAATATATGCAACATGAAGAAAAACAGACAAAATAAATTCAAAGGAAAGAAAGCTATCAAAATGATATGTCCACTTCTGCATCATGTGAAGAACACCATGACAGTATTTCTACTTTATTTAAATGATGCTCTGCATATGTATATTTGAAGAGCCTGCATATCTACATGTAATTATATCTGGACTCAATTTTTAGCTCATTGTTGATTGCTACATAAGACCTATCATTAAACTTCAAAGTTCAACAATGAATTAATTCCTCATGTAGGAAATTTCTTGACCCAGGGAGAAACCTCTAGGACATAGAGGCACAGCAGATTAGAATCTGGTTAGGTTGCCACTTAACGTCTGCATACTAAAGAACTCCAAGGAAATCTAGACTAATTTCCAAAAACCTAGAGCCCAGGCACATTGTTGACATTAGGTGGATCATGGGCCATGAATTACCTACTGTGTGTTCTTTATTAAGTCTCTGTATGGCTGAGAGGCTTTACTTTAAAATAGAAATAATACAAGCAACTTCAAAGCCATGTCAAAGATGCTAATGAATTAGTTAGTTCTAGCCCTGCTCTGTTATGTTCTGTTTCTGCTCCCAGGAGATTACAATCAAAAAGTAAGCTATGTTTAAGTAGAGCATCAAAAACATGAAACGGAATCATATCAAGAGAGCATTTCTATCACCACGTTCACTATTATTTTCAGTCACAGTCTTGACTGAGGAACCACTAAATATGAGCCACGAAGAGATCGACAAAGCAAAAGACACCTAGAGCAATAAAGAAGTTTTAATTATTTCTTTAAAAACATTCATCCATCAAGTGCCTGAGTGTGAAGAGAAGTTTGAGGGAAGGTTTCACAGAATTCAGCAACATGAACAGAATTGTAGCTCCAAGTACATAAATGCATGTCATTGGCAGTCTTCCTCACGAGAGAGACTCCAGCACTGCTCAGAAATAGGGCAGTGGGCCCTTGACAGAGTGGTCACTGGCAGTCTTGCTGCATTGTTTGTTCATTTTCCTTCTCTGATGCAGAATCTGTCTTCCCTGTCTCTTTAGAGCCTAAGTATCCGCAGGAACACTTATTTTTGCCATGATTATTACAAAATTCCCTTAACAGTTTATATTTTCCATATTCAATTATATTTATTACCTTATGCCATGACAGCCTTATGATAGAAGGGAGTTGTCCACAATGATTATTACAAACAAACTGACGTGCCCAAATTGAGAGAAAAATAAATAAATATTTCTGTATCATTAGCAGGAAGTGAAAAATGTTCAGGTTCTAAACAAGGCTTGGGCCAAATCAGTTTCAACCAGTAATTATTCATGACTCTGTGCTGGCGCACACCATTTCTCATTACCTCCAAACTTTCTCTGTCTCCCCTTTGCTCCCACCTTCCTGGTGTTCCTCACTTAAGACTACAAACAGAATTGCATTTCTTCCAAATTCATTCTTTCTTCACCCAACTTCTCAAAAATGTCTGTGCTACTCTTTCCTATTCAACCCTTTCTCTTCTTTCAAACTCTTCCTTCAATTTTTACCTGTTCACAGACTATTCTTGGACAAAGTTTCTTAAGTCTCTTCCTGACCTACTGTGTTCCCTTATGAATTCTGTATCCAGGTATTAATAGACTTCCTGTCAGTTTCTTGGGTTTATCATTCAGTCTGGTGTCAACCTAAGTATCCATCACAGAAAGTGAAAAGCTGTGAGTCTGCTGAGATCTGCATTTAAAATGTTATGTAATACAGACCCATTGCCAGGCCATTGTAGCATCTGTATTGGGCTATAATGTGGACCAAATGTCTACTGTCGAAGAACCAGGCACTGAGGAAGAAAGACGTCAGAGTAAATATTATCTATCCCTGAAGAACAGCATTCATTCATTCACATAATTTTAATTTATTTATTTTAGTTGTTGTATCTCCAGGCTTTTTCATTTCTCACTTTCATCTACAAAAGTCTCAGAGCTAATTCATTATAAAACATTCCTTTCAAACCAGAGGAAAATCATTTAGGAGGGCTTTGTCCAAAGGGTAAACAAAATTAAGTTCCCTCTGCACTTTTATCCAAGGGAGGTTGAAGGGCATGGGATAAAAGAAAATACTCTGATGAAATCTCAGCACTGAAAATCTGACACCAATTAAGGAAACAATTCACATACCTAGATGCTGTTTTTCATGTAACCTCAAATGTAGTGAATAAAGAAAAGAACCTGGAAGAAAGTAAATACAAGCTAATAAAAAGACAACTCCATTCACAAAAGGAATGGCACAAAGGCTTTCTACTTAAACATCAAACTTAATCATAAGGGAGACTTACAAAGACAAAGGTTACTCTTATTTTATAAGATATGTAATTATAACAAAGCTGAATTATATTGGTTACATATTAAAAATGAGCTTTAGAAGTGTGGGAAAGATCTGACTTCTGAGAATAGGCCCACTGACCTCACTTCAATTCTGATAAAGACAAAGAAAATAAAATCTTCAAAACCAGAGTCCCAAGAATTAAAAATAATATGGAGTTCTTTCTCTTTTGGATTGAGATAAAAGACCAAAACATCACAGCAAACTTTTGGAATACCAGTGTATTAGAGAGTTTATCTGTTAACTTTTGCTGTATAACAAACCAACTCAGAATACAGTGGCTTAAAACAACAACCGGATTTAGTTCAGGATTCTGGGCAGTTACTCTGTTCTGGCCAAACTTACCCGTTAGTGACCTTGCTAGTTCATAAGTCCATAGGCTGCAGTTAGATTTTCCAAGGCTTGCAGATCTCAAACGTCTTTGCTCACATGTGTGGCTGTTGGTTTACCGCCAACAGGGAAAAGAAGGGTGATCTGGCCATGTTGTTTTCATCATTCAGGAAGCTACAATTGAATCATTCCCATGATGGTATGTTTTCCAAGAGCAGCAAAGAAGAAGCTAGAAAACCTCTTACTGTGAATATTTGAAATTGGCACAATCTCTTTGTCAACAGTTTCCAGTGTTCATAACAACTCCTCGGGG
The DNA here is from genome assembly GCA_020662805.1 of Glaucomys volans. Lineage (NCBI taxonomy): Eukaryota > Metazoa > Chordata > Mammalia > Rodentia > Sciuridae > Glaucomys > Glaucomys volans. The sequence continues at coordinate 234,153 of JAJEJO010001811.1, forward strand.
CCCCTTAGACTCAAGGTGTAAGTTAACAGCTTCTCCCTTTTATTAGGAAGAGCTACAAGGTATTTGGAGGTCACTTTTGCAATCTATCACATACTTGGTAATAAAATATTAGATGCTCAAAAAGGTATCATGGAGTCAAAAGAAAAAAAGGAAAATAAGAGAAAAATTGGTATTTTCAAAGCTTTTTACACATTTTAAAGAAAGATTCATAATAATAGGCAACTTTGGACTTGAAAAATAGTTTAGCTATTGCAATGGCTGTTATAAGGCTAGTGAATGTAATGATTGTTTATATGTTCCATAGAATTCAATAATAATTAGCTGGAATTATTAACACCTAAAAATCAGCAATGTGGCACAATCACTTCCATGGCAATACTAAGTAAATTAGGTAAATAATTTGTATATATCTATAATATGCCATGTTCTGTGCCTGATATTGAGTCTAAAATGGTAAACAAAATAATCCCAAGTTCCATCATCACAGATAAGACAGATAATAAAATAAAGACATAATAAACTACTATCAGCACTTACTGGTATGATAAAAATAACAAAGTTCAGGTGCAGAATCAAAAGGAAGATGAGCTGGGTGAGGTAGTGCATGTCTGTAATTCCAGTGGCTTGGGAGGCTGAAACAAGAGGATTGCAAGTTCAAAGTCAGCCTCAGCAATGGCAAGGCACTAAGCAACTCATGAGACCCTATCTCTAAATAAAATACAAAAAATAGGGCTGCAGATGTGGCTCAGTGGTTGAGTGCCACTGAGTTCAATCCCCTCTATAAAAAAAAAAAAAAGGAAGATGATGTTGCCTGATTATATGAAGTACTTAAGAGGGTGTCACTTGGGATGATAGACAAGGCCTAATACAAATATCATACATGAAATAATTAACTCTAATGTAAAAGATCATGCTCTCATAAACATTAGTATTAAAGATGTCCAGAGAAATGATCTAGCCAATTCCCTTTCTTTTTAGACAAAAAATAATTGGAGTCCTGAAAAGGAAAATGATTTGCTTAAGTTCCCTCAAGAAATAGGGGAAAATTTGGTATATGAACAAGGTCCATATGTACCTTCACACCACCACATACCCTTTCTCTTTATTCTCAAGCACAATTTTGCAGATGTCTTTGGTACTCTCTTGTAAGTTCATTAAATCCTGATACCACAGTAAAGAATACTGGTTTGGGGGACTTTACTGTCAATCTTCCTCTTAGAGTTGGTGCAAGGTGATAAAGTACTCTAAGGAAGTTTCAGGATATTATAGTAGTTAAAAGACTTGGATCTGGCTGTGTAGTCTCAGACCTCTTTGTATTTGTTATCTTTAAAATGTGGAAAAATATTGATAATTAATTAAGAAGATTGATAGATCGTGACTACAAAACATGGAGTAAAACTCCAATAAATGTCTGCAATTATTACCCAAATGTTTGTTCATGAAGTGCCAAGCCATCTTTTTTTCATAATAAACTAACTGGGGTGAAGGTGGTAATGAATTATATAATGGAAAGATTAGAACTAAGAAAGTTTTGATATTTAAATAAGAGACCTAATTGTGAAACATTTTTAACAGATTCTCATGAAAAGCAAATATTACTAAAAGTATGATAAGAGTACCCAAAATGCTTTTGTTTCATGATATCCTAGTTGAAATTTCAAGAGTTGGAGACAAGAATTATGCTAAAGAAAATTCTTCATTCATTTTCATTTCTGCAGTGTTCTATTTCTGTTTACTCCTTCTGAATGCTGCAGGACATTCATGGTGTGAAGAATAATCATATAGATAAACTACCAGCAAGCCATCTTTGTCGAAACTATAACAACTGAATGATTGATGCCTGTCATTAATTCATATCCTGATCACAATGAAGACATTTTGACAGCCATATGGAGTGTGGGTGGGGCTCCACGGATTCTCCTCTCCACAGCACACATGCTCAAAAACTGCAAATGTCCTTCATGTATGCGAATGTTTGGGAGCTGTCACAAGTAGATAGTCAGATGTTACACTATTTTAGATTTATGTTAATGCACCACAGGGTTAATGTGAGAAGTCAGGAAATGTCATTCATACATGACTTTGGTAACAACTTCTATCACCCCAACACACGTCTTGTCACATTCCATGCTGTTCTTTAGTGACTCTTGTTGCCACCTGATCTTAACACTCCAAATTATTATCAGATTCCTCTTGTAGAGTCCCCGACATTCTTTAATTCTGAGCTGTGCAGTCCATGTCTGGTTAATCATAACATATATCTTCAAAAGTCTCAAGTCAATTTTGATTACCATCTGCTGCATATTTCAAAGTCATTTCTGTGATAGAGTGGCCAGACTGACATGTGTTATACCAAAGCCTTCATGTCAAAGTGCAGGAGCTAGTTTTGATAAGCTTAATTGAAAGGCATTCTTTTAAAGGGACATTACACTTGGCTACAAACATGCAACAATTTAACTAGTTTCTATCTTTGTTCTTTTTAATATTTTTAATTTCTTCTTTAATTTCTTAAATTGTGTGTTTTTTTTAAAACTTCTGTACACATAGTATCTGTAGTGGTAAAATACACGGTGCTCTGTTGCTAATGGGAAAGTGTTAAAGTATCACAGAGAGGCAGGAAGCTTGAAAGTTGGGCAATGTGGATGCCTGAAGAAGATCCTGAGACTTCAGGATTTACCCAACTCTTCTTCTCCACTCCCCAACCCCCAGCAAAGAAAAACAAAAACCACCAAACAAAAACCCCTCCTGGCCTTGTAATTGTTTGGCATTGTAGTAGATGGGGTCAGGAAGATCCATTTTCCCTGTAAATTATTTTAATCATAATCCTATAGCTTCAGTAATTCTTACATCTGGCAACAATACCACAGTTATTCATATTATCCTTTTCATTCCATTCCTCATCAGCATTGGCCAGGCAAATGGAAAATGTTCAAATGTTAGCTCTCATGATCATCTTCCTTTAAGTTCTATTTATATCCTGCTGTGTATGAAGTACTCCTTTAAGTCCAGGAGGTCATATAGAAATGCACACAATAACTGGGTAAAAAGGTTTTCTGAGGAATCTCCATACTGCTTTCCAGAGTGACTGCACCAATTTGCAACTCCACCAGCAATTTGCAACTCCACCAGCAATGCACAACTGTGTCTTTTTCTCCACATCCACGCCAACAACAATTATTCCTTGTGTTCTTGATTATAGCCATTCTAACTGGAGTAAGATGAACTCAGGGTGGTTTTAATTTGCATTTCTCTAATTACTAGGGATGTTGAAGACTTTTTCATATATTTGTTAATCACCTGCATATCTTCTTCTGTAAAGTGTCTGTCCAATTCCTTAGTCCATTTATTGATTGGGTTCTTTGTATTTTTGATGTAAAATTTTTAAAATTCTTTATAAATATTGGAGATTAGTGCTCTATCTGAAGTGCATGTGGAAAAGATTTTCTCCCACTCTGTAGGCTCTCTTTTCACATTGTTGATTGTATTCTTTGCTGAGAAAACCTTTTTAGTTTGAGTCCATCCCATTTATTGATCCTTGCTTTCATGTCTTGCACTTTAGGAGTCTTGTTAAGGAAGTCTGGTCCTAAGCCAACATGATGAAGATTTGGGTCTACCTTGTCTTTTATTAGGTACAGGATCTCTGCTCTAATTCCTAGGTCCTTGATCCATTTTGAGATGAGTTTTATACAGTGTGCAAGATAGAGGTTTAATTTCATTTTACTACATATGGATTATATTGGTTTGTCTCTGTGTCTTCTATTCTTTACCATTGGTCTGCATATCTGTTTTGGTGCTAATACCATGCATTTTTGTTACTATTGATCTGTAGTATAGTTGAAGGTATGGTATTGTGATATCTCCTGCTTCACTCTTCTTGCTAAGGATTGCTTTGGCTATTCTGGGTCTCTTTTTCTTCCAAATTAATTTTATGATTGCTTTCTATATTTTTATGAGGTATGTCATTGGAATTTTAATTGGAATTGCATTGAATCTGTATAGCGCTTTTGGTATTATGGTCATTTTGACAAAATTAATTCTGCCTATCCAGGAACATGGGAGATCTTTTCATCTTCTAAGGTTTTTGTTAATTTCTTTCTTTAGTGTTCTGTAGTTTTTGGTTTATACTCAAAGGACTTAAAATCAGCATACTGCAGTAACGCAGCCACATCAATATTTATAGCAGCTCACTTCACAATAGCTAGATTGTGGAACCAACCTAGATGCCCTTCAACAGATGAATAGATAAAGAAATTGTGGCACATATACACAATGGAATATTATTCAGCCATAAAGAAGAATAAAATTATGACATTTGCAGGTAAATAGATGGAATTGGAGAATATCATGCTAAGCGAAATAAGCCAATCCCAAAACACCAAAGGTCGAATATTTTCCCTGATAACTAGATGATGATACATAATGGGGATGGGGGGTAGGGGGTAAGAGAAGAATGGAGGAACTTTGGATTAGGTAGAGGGAAATGGGGGGACATGAAAGATGGTAGAATGAGACAGACATCATTATCCTATGTACATGTATGATTACACTAATGGTGTGAAACTACATTGAGTATAACGATAGAAACAAAAAGTTGTACCCTATTGTGTACAATGAATCAAAATACAGTCTGTAAAAATAAAAATAAAAAACATGCACATGATAATTTCTATTTTTCAAGAGATCACACTCACAATTTAAATTAGTAAATGAGTTCAACATATCAACAACAACAGAAGCTGCATCAAACAGAAAAAAATCTACATGGATAGTTAGCCTCCTCCATCACTCCATCATAATGGATCTTCAAAAGTTTCTTACTTTGTCCATCAATGTCTCCATAATGGAAAGATATTTTTGAATCTGTATTAAATGCCAGACTCTGTGGGAGGTTCCAGCCCTTCCCTGGGGGTGGATTCACTCAGAGCCTATTCTTTTCTAAAGAAGGAAAAACTAAGGTCACTTTACAATCTCTACTGAGTGTTCTTCTTCTTGTGATATTTATACACTAGGTGGACTGTAGAAACTGCCCAGAGGGACTGTCAAGGATTCTTATTCCATGAAGCCCAGAGTTCCAAAAAATAATTTACTTCAAATAATAACTCCCTTAACCTCAAAAGATACTCATATTCTATAAAACTGTCAAATTTATTTTAGGCAAGAATTGAATATGACACCTTTACAAACCTCTGCAGTTCATGGAATTTCCAGTTTCACTTTTCAAATGCTGATGTTTCAAGCATTAAAAGCTGGAATTGTGTATTTAGGGGCAAAACTGATTATTCAGAAATTCCAGTGTTATTAAGAAGAATGTTAATGTGCTGCCTCTACTCTAACTTGAGAGAAGATGGAGAAATAGATCTAGGCCTGGTCTAGTCTCTTTAGCCTCTGCATGAGCGTAAGATTATGTTAAAACTTTTCTATTGACCTTTACTACCAAAAGAGAAAACTGAGGTCCAATTCATTGGAAAGTTTAGGTCAACTGCTTTTTTTTTTTTTAAATAAGAGGAATAATAAGGAAGGATTAAATGATGATATCCTCATATTTGAAAGTTAAAAAATCTGCTGTTTTTGAGTATCCACACATTAGCAAATCATCAGAATAAGGTTCATGACTATTCTTGACTAGGAAGATCACATATAGAAGCATTTTGTAGAAACAAAAAGAAATCCATACTGAAATCAGGGGGATTTGTACTAAAAAAATTAAATATTACATTGTCGTTCAGGTAAACATTTAAAGAATAAAAAGGAAGTAGAACTTTCTCAGAAAGGTAATGCTTTGCCAAAGTTTATAGAACCATACACAAAAAATTTTTGATAGGCTTATTTTTCTAAAAAGTCCGAATGAGTGGGATTTAGCTACAAGAGTGTTTTCTTTTGAATTTGTTACAATTAACCTCATTTTTGCATTTGCCTGACACATTCTCCCAAAGGATATCAAGACATTTAACAAAACCTAAAAGTAATGGCAAAATAGCATGGTAATTGGTGATAAATGGATCATTTGTTAAAGTGTTCTAATATAGTCACTCATCTCTATTCAACTTTATTCCTTTTCTCCTCACTCTGAAATGATTGAAATGATGCCAATTATCTAAAAAACTTGACTAGTAATTTATTAAGGTTAATTTCTGAGCTCGTGAACTCAGTCCTTCTGTTTTCTTTTGCAAACCCTTCATTACCCAATTATATTCACCACTAGTTTTATTGTGCATGAAACCCAGAAGCCCAGGGTTTGATTCATAATAAAACACACGCAGACACACACACACACACACACACACACACACACACACACACTCCTTAACTCTTCTCCCTGACCTCCTCTAAATTTATTGCTCAAAGAGATATATTTTAAAACTCGTTAGTTGATTTGTAGTTTTGAAAGTAAGTGATTTTATTTCAGTGCATTATACAGTAAGTGAAAAGTAAGATAAAACACACTGACCAAAGAATATTGGTGAATATTATAGTCATTTTTCTGTTTCTGCAGATGGCCTGTGGAAAAAATGTCACTGATTTACTTAGAATAAAATCTTCCTAAACCATGCAAAATGGGCTTTTGGGGATCCTGGACACGTGTAGTCTCTGCAAAGAGTCAATGTTTTCCTGAGTGCCTGGTTGATGACCACTGACTTTCAGGTCATGTGTCCACCTATGCAGTGCTATTCACCCCATCCTTCCTACCTGTCCTGATTTCAGGTATTCAGCAAAATTTCGTGCACAGTTTCATTCATACTTTACAAACTTACACACTTACTTTCTGCTTAGAAAATTAATAAATTCATAATGTTCATGAACTCAATCTTTGAGGGTTAAGATTTCTAGGAAGAAAAATCCCATACTTGTCTATCTTGGAAAATTATGACAAAGTTTAAAAATCATAATTTTCAGTTTTCATTTTGGCTGATTTGTTTTGGGGATACTAATGGTCTTACTCTGAAAGAAGCTGGGATTCTGTTCATCACCTGCAGCAACTTTGGATGCTCACTTAGGTCTTATCAAGACAATAAAATATGTGAGGAACATATTTGGAACTTTTATGCCACATTCATTATATGTTGACTGTATCATCCAGTGTAGGTGTGAGGGTGGTTTTAATTGGGAGGACTTCTCATTCTGCAGTTGAGAAAAAAAACATTATGAGAAGATACGGTGGAAGTTAGGATTTTAATCCAGACTTATGTGGCTCTAAAATGTGTACTATTTCTCATACTTTATTACCTTCTTTATTAGCTTCCTAGGTTTGCTATAACAAAGTACCTCAGATTGTATATCTTAAACTGACAGAAAAATATTACCTCAATGTTCTGAAAACCAGAAATCTGAAACGAAGGTATTGGGAGGGTTATCATTTCTTTAAACCCTATAGAGATGAATATTTTTTCTGCCTTTTGTAGTTTCTAGCCTTTGTCAGCAATCCTTAAACTTTTTTGACTTGTAGATGCATCATTCCAATCTCAGTGATCAAATTGTATGTTTATTTGAATCTTTGAGGTCAATGAACCTACAACAAAATAGATGTTCTAAGCATATTTGTGGATTCGAATTGATTTTGATTATATTGAATTCTCACCAAAGGCAAGGTTCAACCTAAGAGCATTATCTAGAGATGGTGCATTCACATCTCAGAAGGCTGCAGGAAATACTTCTTACTAAAATACTTACTTACTTACCTACTGGAAATACTTCTTACTAAATCTGACTGCATCTTGACAAACAGGGAGTGATGTTGTACCTTTCACACCAAAGCCAAAGAGGATTCTGGGTGTAGAGTGCCATGAAAACTAGACAAACCATTTGACCCAGCTTGGAGAAAGCTTAAATCAAGACTTACTTAGAAAAGAAATTAAGATGTCAAATTAGTCTCAGTGTCCTGAAAAATAAAATGTGTATGTGTGCATGTGTGTGTGTGTGTGTGTGTGTGTGTGTGTGAGAGAGAGAGAGAGAGAGAAAGAGAGATAAAGGAATTATTTCATGCAATTATGAAACTTGAGAATTTCTAGGGCATGCCTCTGTAAGCTAGAGAATCAGGAAAGCTGCTGGTAGAGTTTCAGACTGAGTACAAAGGCCTGAGAAGCAGGAAACCCTCTGATAGAAGTTCCAGTGTGAATACAGAAGAAGACCTATATTTCAACTCAAAATTAGTCATGCAGAGATAGAGTAAATTCTCTCTTTTGCTTTACCATTTTTTGGTTTAGGCCCTCAAGGGATTGGTTGAGGCTGATCCACAAGGGGGAGGACAATCAGCTTTAGGAAGTCTACAAATTTAAATGTTAATCTTTCCCTGAAATACTTTCAGACATAACTGAGAATTGATGTTGAACTAAATCTCTGGACATTCTGTGGCCCAGTCCAGTTGAATATAAAACTAACCATTACAAATGCTACTCTTGAATTTTTGAGAGAACTGTTCTTAATGTATTCATAAGCTCCTTATGAGGCACATTTTCATTTTTGCACCCAGCCCTCAAATTCTCAGACCAATTGTAGAAGATGATCAGTGTTAGTGAAAGTGAAGCCTTGTGCTGTCAAATGGGAGGCATTTCTGATGGTGAAGTGGCAGTTTTTCCTAGATCATCTGTATTGATCTCTGCCCCTTCTGTATCCATTTCCTTTCTCACTTTCATTGAGGCAGCAAACAACTTAGAACTTTATTTAAAAAGTGAAATATGTGAGAAATATAGGCAGCACATCAAAATTGAAATAGCAGAAAGCTTGGAATTCAAACAGACCATGTACGAATCCCAGATTTGTTTTTCCTAAACCAGGCCCTCTAGGGGCATGGTCTGACCTCTGTGAGTCATCAACTCTCCCTTGTAATATGAGGAGATCAACAGGTTCCTCAAGGATTATTTTAAGGAATGATCAAGATAATAAAATTCTGTGCCAAAAGTATGCTCAGCATCATTTGGCTAATATGCAGTAAAGATGAAATTTGAAATTAGAGATCATTTAATTACTTAGCCCATGGTCTGCAACAGCAAACTCCAACTTGTAAGTCAAACCCATCCCACTCCCTGCAACTGTAATTATAGTATCATTAGAACACAGATATGCCCACTTAAAAAATAGTATGCCCACTTAAAAAATGCTCTGCTTGACAGACAAAAATCTAAAAAAAAATTACTATTTGGTTTCTGGTGTAAGAAATTTCCCGACTCCTTATTTAAAACATCATAATGTACTGTTGAAATTATAATAATGTTTGAATTCGAATATGAAAGAAAACCTAAAACACATGAAAAATAAAAATGAAACTAAAAGGCAGTATGTATTTTTTCAGTATAACGTTTCTAGATATAAATTTGTCAAAAAGTTATGTAACATTTACATTAAAATCTATAAACTGTTGACATAAAAGAATGTATCAATAAGTAAAAAGTTATACTATATCAATAAATTGAGTACTCACACAAAGTTTAGTTATTTTGGTAAATTAGATAGCACCTAGTATATTCACACCTATAGAGTAACTGAAAATCATATTTGGCAGCAATTTGGATACACTAGTAGACACATTCCATTTTTTCCAGGAGATTCTATTTTAATAATAAATTATTGTAAAATTTCCCTCCTAGTATAGGTGTATACAATATTTGTGTTTTGTGACACACCAGCTAATAATAATGCAACTAATAATAGTTATCATTATTAACAAGTTATCATATCATTATTAACAAGTTATCACTTTAAGTTTGACAAGGATTATTCTGTCAGGGACAGATGGACACTATAATTCAACTAACTGATTGCTCTTTTTATATCATGTCTAAGAAATAAAGCATCCTTTGGATTACTAGTATAGCCATAAATTATTTCAATACCTTCTAGTAATCTAAGTATTGTCTCCCATCAAAAATAATTTTTAAAATGTGCCACCTGTAGATTTTTTCAAAAAGATATTTCTTTTGCTAAAACTAATATATTTTAGACTGTTTACATAAATAGTTTCCAACAGATTTATCAGAATTAGGCAATTAAGATTGTTTTTATAATAGTCCAGTGTTTACAAAGGCACATGTAAAAAAACTAAAGGAAAAAAATTCCATGTTGAGTGGTTGCAAAAGGAACTATTTAGTCTGTTAGATTAATTTCTTAAATTGAAGTTCAAAATAGCAAAACAGAATTTTAAAAATTTAAATTTAATAAATTAATTAATACATATCTCCAAATTTACAACTGATTTTTCATGTAAGTAAAAAATTGGCAAGGTTTAATTGATTTTCCATATTGTATACTGAGCAATAAATAGTTTATTTTTTTACCTCTTGAATAATTCACAATTTTGAATCCTAAGGCACACATATATTATAGATGTGTGTATATGTTAAATGTACGTATAGATACCTAATTATTCTGGTAGGGAAGGTCAAAAGGACAATGTAGCCATAAGTTATAATGGATCAGAATATTTGGATGGAACGTGGACCTGGATTGCTGTGTTACATTACCTTGTTGAAATCATATTGCTAAATTTTTTGCACTGCTAGGCAGTAAACTAGAAAAAGAGAAATTGAGAAAGTGTTAATTTTTAAGCAAGTTTGACAAAGATTGAGTTTCATATGACAAATATTGTCAGCAAGACAGGATTCTGTCAGTGGAAGAAGTTTAAACATTAACAATTTCTGTCAGGCTGTTGACACAATCATGGCAGACATTTCCCAAGATGCCGAGATGACTGCTGGCATTTGTCAACAATCCTGTCATAGTGACAGCAATAAGACCATGTCTGGAAATGTGACAGTTTTGGCTTTGTGCTCCCCTGAGCAATAGCCCAGGTGTTCAGAGAAAGTGTGGGAAAACCCATATTTCTGCATTGTCATTCGAGCACAGAAAACACAGGAGGAAAATGAGCTGTCACTCCAATTCCCATGATGCCTTGCTGCTTAGCATAACTCTACACTTCGGCCCTGGGTCCACTGGTCCACACTCTGACAGATAATTAAGAAAGCAGCAGCTTTTTCTAGACGGCTCTTCCTCATGATTTGCATTTTAGCCAGAGGCGACCAGTTATAAAAAAAACATGATGGAAAGATGGTAAGAAGCCAATTAGATGGATGGATGGCTGACTGACAGCTCTCTGGTATTATGACTCCAGATTTCAGACTACATAGCCTGGCAGTTTTCTACAAGAACCAACTTTTTTGCAGGTTGGTAAAGCTGTTAAATGTGGAACTATATATAGCGCTATATAATTTTTGCAAAGTTGTACATTTTCCTTAAATAAGCATGTATTCTTTTCAATCAGGGTTTGCATTAAACAAGCTTTCACAATTTAATCACAACTTGCATCACTAAATTTAGCAATATTAAAATTCTAGACAACTTGTAGGCACATTAGCTGTGCCAGTAGAGAAGTGATTAAAAAGCTGAGAATCACATTGAGCCAGCAGAGATAAAGTGAACTAATAATTAGAATGTCTGTGCAAATATGCCTTTGGAACTTTGAGATGTACATTGTTTGGTTTTAAGCAACTGAAAAGTAAGCCCTATACTTCCTCTCATTCTCTAGATCCTATACACGTATATTTGCTTATTATCCTCTTCAAGGTTTAGTATATGCTTGTGTGTCTGTTACTTGAGCTAATTTTGAAATTAAAATAAATAAATAAACAGTTAGTCAGTTTCCAGTTTGGCTGTGATATTCTATAGCTTCTAGCCAATAGGAGTCAACTCTTCATAATATTGTCCAATTTGGAAACCTAACCAGTGTTTCTCGTGTGCTGCATGTTGTGTGTGTACATATATACAAGACACACAGACACACTTTTTTTTTTTTAAATCAAACCATTTGACATTAGAGTGACATATTTTCTGTCTGTTTTCTTTCAAATTGCAGTGATACCTCAGATTGGTTTTGGATCTTGAAATACTAAATGTAGGTAATTATTTCACTATGAATTGGCTTTTCAGCAAGGAACATTATTCAAACCAGAACTGCAAGTATATTTTTTTTCCACTGTGAGTACTGGATATTCTAAAACTCTGGACATGAATTAAACCAATGGTGGGTCTGAATACTTTTATTTGCTTAAAACTAAACAATGTACATTTTGAAGTTCCATGTTCATCATTTAATCGACACTGATGCTGAAATCCACAACACATATAAAGCATGAGTGAGAATGTTTTATCATAGTTTTTCCACCTGTACTGTTATTTGTCTTTTTGCTTTTGCTTTTTCCATGCTCTAGGAATAAGACATGCTTAGTATGCTTATAAAAATCATAAAAATTCTACCTATAGATACTTAGAAAATTTCAACTAATGTTTTAGAAACTAATTATGGTTTCATAAACTACATTTTAAATTAGGAGCAAATGTATGTTGGTTTTCATTAGAAAAATTAACATTTTTCTTATAGAAATGATATGAAACCAGTAGATGCAAAATGTTCCTGAGGAATTTTTATCTTTTAAGAAGTTTCTTTTTAATAATTGAAGTATTTGTATAAGCAAAATGTACTTTCACAATTCAACATTTTTGTTCCATTCTCCATTTCAAAGGGAGACCTGCTGAATATATAAAGTGCCCCAATAAAGTAATTCTTCAAATAAGGAAAGGGAAAAGCTGAAAAACTTGCTTATTTGGTTGGATACTCATGCTCGGTGTCTGGCTGGGTCTCTTTTCTTTCCATGTCCTCAACTTTCCCTGGCCACTCATAGTTTTTATTGACAGCTATCTCACTTTTGTATTCTCCTTCTTATGGCACAGTGGTAATGCACTATATTTTTTTACAATGGAAATTTTTGTCTTTTAAAAATAATGAGAATTGATTTTAAGGAATAATGTATTCTAGACAAGTTTTTAAATAATGAGTTCTCTTATTCAACTTACTTTATTAAAGTATATATTGCACAATTTAAGAGAAAACATGAATAGAGAAATTGAAGGTAAGTTCAATTTCAAGAAAATACTACATTAGAAAGTAGATCAATTTTATTACTGTTCTGTGAGGAAATATATTTCTAAATAAAAATCACGTGTAATGTTCAAAACAAGAAGATACCTCACCACAAAACTTGTAGGGTTGTGTCTGGAAAATTGTAAAAATGTAATAAAATTCACTGGAGCTAATTACTGCCATCACGTTCATATTAAACTGATTTGCAATTTGAGTGTCTGAAATTTGAACTTGAATAGAAAATAAGAATAAAGAAAGAAATGTCTTAAAATTGTTTTTCTGCAGTGTATCTATATTTCTAAATAAGTATTTGGTTATAGAGTTGCTTTGTAAGATTTAAATTAGAATTTTTGATAGCATGTAACTATTGGAGGGGTCTACCTTTCAGGTAGACATCTGCAAACAATGACTCATAACACATTTTAGAAGTAACCAATCTTCTCAATGCAATCTATACTCACTGAAAAGTGGAGGAAAGGAAACAGGTAAAAATCACATACAATGTGAATGCTAAAGTTATTTTCCTGTTTTTTTTTTTTTTTTTTTCACACGGTTTCTAGAAATACAACCTCATTAATAAATTTAGAATATATCTTTATAGACTACACGAAGCAGACTTCTTTGTTCAATGCATACATAAGCATTTTCTACAAGTAAAATAAACATATTTTGAAATCTTTTAAACTATGCCATCAAATAATAATTTTTAAGTAGCAACATTACAAACCATGCTAAAGAACAATGTTGTTTGTATACAATTGTTCTTTAGTACTTCGTGGGCTTTTCTAACCTCTTAGCCACCAAAATGACCTTGCAAACCACAAGTGGAAACACATTGGGAAAGTATTTTCCTCCTTTATTTACTGTTTTTTTTTTTTTCCTCAGAAGCCCAAATATTACATAAAATCTGCTCACCCTTCCTGATTTGTAATGGAGTCTTGCAGGGACTTCTTGAGGGAAAGAAAGAGGAGCTGGGAGAAGAGTGTTCAAGGGTCAGAGGTATTGAAGTAAAAGGAAATCAGCAATAACTTCTTTTTTTTGGGGGGGGGGTACTGGGGATTGAACCCAAAGGTGCTTAACCCACTGAGCTACATCCCAGCACTTTTTAATATTTTACGTAGAGAGAGGGTCTTGCTTAGTTGCTGAGGCTGGCTTTGAACTTGCAATACTTCCACTTCAGCCTCCCAAGCCTCTGGAATTACAGGAGTGAGCCACCATGCCTGGCAGAAACAATTTCTTATACAACTTAATTATACTATGTTCATAAACTTCAGAATTCCACTAAAATAAATGGTTTGAATTACATTTAAAAATTCCACTAAGTACTATACTTCCTAAAAGCTACAGAGGTACATAAATTCCGACAGAAGAATGGGTCTTTCTTCCTCTCTCTCTCTACACTCAAGTCACGCTATTATATGTCTTATCAAATGCATCACTGTCTGTCTTGTGCAACAGCTAACTGTAAGCTTTTTAAAGTTATGGGCCCAACTGTCTTTTTATTCCTGCACCAACAATACTGACTCATGATAGAGGTTCAAAAAATTGTAATTGATTGTAATGCAGATTTTTACCTGGCTGCTCAGCCAGGAATTTGCATATCTATGCCAGGTTAACCACTCAATTGATTGATTAGTTCCTGGGGCTGAAGTTGTGAATGAGTCAGCTACTTTTGCTATATTTCACAGGCACAAACTGAGCAAAGCTGAAGAATATACCTTGGTTGCAAGTCAGAATGAGCAGTGGTAGCTAGAGCACTGTCTATCCCAGTCTCTGTTATCACAATGCCCTATCATCCTAATCCATCATCTGCTGGAAACTGATCTTTGATAAATATCTACTGATTAGCACTTATTTTGTAAAAACAAGTTCTTTTACTTATCACCAGTGGGTGATTTCCAACATAATATGCCCTTCCCAAAGGAAGATTTTCCTGTGTCTATAGATAAATATGATAGAACATTGGCAATTTCTTATCATTTAACTCCATTTTATTGACTCAAATTATTTAATCTTCATTTTGAATCTATGACAGTATAGAAGCTATAGAAGTTAAATAACTTTCCCTAAGTCTAGTGTCTAGAATGTGGCAAGTGAAATTTGAACTAAGACCTTTCTGATCTCAAATCTTTACCCTTTCCACTATGCCCAACTTTCAAAAGAATAATAATTATCACAAATATTGATGTAAAATAGGTTCCAATTTTAATGCAAGCAGTTTTATAGAAAAAAATCTTTTGCATAGAGAATTAGTAGTATCGTGTACCTTTTACACAGTGCCAATATTATTTATTTTAATTATGTTAATAGTCATCAATAAACAACAGGAATTTTCTTATCATCTAGAGATTCCATCTACTAGAAAGGGGAAAAAATGGACACTAACCTGTTCAAAACCAAATTCAGGGAAGTAAAAGAGAAATAGAGAGAATAGGATAATGCCCTTGCTTTCTTGGATCTCAAAATCTGTTTTGAAAAAACACAGAAAAATCCTCATACAATTCTTACACACAAACTGTAATGTTCTGTGGGAATGGCGTTCAGAGACTACCCTGGGAAGCTTCATTTGTGTTCAGTATTGTTAAGCGATTACATTTACACTGACTGGTTTAGAAAAGAGGAAACTTAAGTCTGGATATATAAGTTTGATTGTCATCATATGCGTCTAAAGTACTGGGTGAATGCTAGGGGTAGGCTGTGGAGGGATGAGTATGTCGGAAAATAGTCTTGGAAAATCAGGCCAAGACAAAGTAAAGGAGACTGTTGTCCTACCAGGCTGAG
This sequence comes from Glaucomys volans, assembly GCA_020662805.1. Taxonomy (NCBI): domain Eukaryota; kingdom Metazoa; phylum Chordata; class Mammalia; order Rodentia; family Sciuridae; genus Glaucomys; species Glaucomys volans. The sequence goes on from JAJEJO010001811.1 coordinate 249,841, forward strand.
AAGCTTCCACCTCTTCCTATTGCTAATGGGAAGTCATCTCTGAGATGTGGCTGGTTTTGTGAATGAGAATGATAACTCACTCACAGCAAAACAGAGCAGGTTTAGAGAGTAAAAATTTGGTGACCGAAAGGCCACAGTTAGACTGCTTCCATGACAGGGATGATGAGAAACTGAGCTAACATTGTGACAATGAAGTACAGAGATAAAGGGTTTGTTAGGCCATCCCTAGTTGTAGCATATCAAAAATTCCTCACTTCTTTGCAATTCTTTCTAGTTTTCTAACAATGGTAACAGTTTCACTTTTATCAGGTTCAGGGCCCAAATCTGCTGGAAATTGCCCAACTTGATAGTTAAGCATAGTACTCTGTCACCAGGAAAGAGTTGAAGCAAAAGAGGAAAACGTTTAATTATTTTCTTCTCCTTGGGAAAAATAATTGTATTAATATTAATTTTTCTATTTTTATTTTTTCAACAGAAGGTCAAACATATGGTATTTCATAGTTCACAGCTAGACCCTCACTACTCCAATGGTGGGTGTCATTGCCAGACTGCGGAGATGCTTGAGAACTGACTTGAGAAGCAATGCAATTATTCATGCTCCCACATACACTGTTATCTCCGGGAACCTTAATCAATGCAGGGTGAGAGCCAGTTAGCACGACTGAGGTTAGGGCATCCCGGCTGTTCCCTAAGAGATGAGAAATTAAAATGTGATTGCTATTCAAATTAGAATACAAAGTAAAGAGCACGATCATGTAGAGGACAATAAGCAAACCCATACCTACAGTATCACTTGCTGCATCTACTCCTTGAAATGCCAGATACATTATAACCTGCTTTTACTAAAGGGAATGGCTTATAGGATTCAGACTTCATCTCTATTTTGCTCCTGCAGATATGCTGAGCTACAAATTCTCAAATGCTGAGAATAGATCCTAAAAATACCTGGCTCTATAAGTTAAATCCTCTTATAAAAATTACATTAAAACCCAGAACCTATGTAAACTAAAAAATAAATTCCAAATAACTTTTAACTGTCTAGTGATTATAAAGAAAATAAATGATGAATCAAAATTAATTTTAGTATGACTTTGAAATTCAGATTTAAATTTTGGAGTTCATTTGGGCCCTAATCATGTAATTTGCAAAAACAAAAACAAAAACATAAAACATGTAAATGCCTCTTCAATATTTAAAAGCATGGTTTTCATTAAATAATAATTTATCCTATGGATAATTCAAAATAATTTTAGTCATAAATGTTTTTGCTTTGACTTTCCCTTAAGGATATTGTTGCTAATATAAAAGACCAGTGAATTCATAAACATCCTAGTTATCTGAGTCATTCTGCTTTATCTTAATATATGCCTACCAGTTCATAATTCTTGAATTGTCTTTTTCATAAAAATTGTTACCCATAGTGTTAAAAAATTATATTCCATATTTTTATCATGTAGTTTGACTTATTTCCTTATAATTTAGTTTCTAGATAATGTATTTGTTTTCATTAATGAGATTCCTCCTACAACTAACATGTGACCTCAATGTGCATAGTGTACTATGGTATCAATAATTACTGGAAAAGATAACATATCTGGGAAATTCAAATAAATCTTGGATTATTCATTTTACAGTGCCTTTACATCCCTCCCTAGATACAGGCATTCTCACATATTGCTTTAGCTCACATACTGCTTGCAGATTTCTGGATCAGAGCAGATAAAATTCACACCACCATGAACAGGCTGTGCTCCACTGTGATTTAAGGGAGACCTTCCAAACCACCGCTCTTCAGATAGGTGTTAGAGGCATGGTTTGGGCTCAGTACCATTAGCTGTCTTTCTGTTCTTCCCACAAGAGATTAAAGTTTTTCGGAGAGGAGGGAAGCCAGGTCATGATCACCTTCAGGAAAACTGAGCTGAGAAGCATGTTAGAATCACAGGTGTATCTCCTCTTCTCTGTTCTATGCCCCCCTCCTTCGTTTTTTCCCTCATTGTCATATACTTTCAAATTTGTATCTTCAAGACAGGAAAATAAAAAACACATGCACATATGTGGGGAATTTGTAAAAATGCTTTTATCTTATGTTTTGCTGTTAATATAAATTCAATAGGGTACTTTTAAATCAATATGGAACAGCCAATTGTGCTTAATTTTACAAAGTAAATAAACCACATATAGAAAGTTTGAACTGTTAAAGGAGCAGGAAACATTTCATTTGTTTGCTCCATTGCTTTATTTCGAAAATAGGAGCATTTCTCAAAATTGTGTGATGTGTTGGAGTGATTAATTCATATGACCTTTTTGGTATTGTTTGAAATTTGCTTTTAAGTAACTCTACAACATTAATTGTCATACTTTTTTTTTTGGCATATGACATAAGAGACCTTGCATTTATTTTCAGTATACCTGCACAAAACTATTTTTGTTCAGAATGCCCAAAGTATTTTTTCCCATAAACTCATTTTCCGAAAGTATATTAAAATACTGCAGTATTTGTCAAACCTGAAAAACATCTCTATTGTTTTAGAAATCTGAGTTCTCATAAGTGTCCAATCTTAACACACCATTTTATCTTAATTAAGTATGTACAAACACAAAACTGATAGGAATTCTTTCTGTTCAAGGCTATTATGCAACTTTAGAAGCCAAAAAGAAAAGTTTATTAAATGCAACTTAATCTACAAATGAAAAAGTAAAAATTAGATCATTCATTTCACATGATTAAAGAAGTCATTTCCCTATAAATATGGGGAATATGACTATAACAGGTCTATCACACAAGATTCTTGTACTGAATCCCATGTGAGGATGCAATTCTCACATCACTTTCTTTTTTCTAATTACTTAAACTCAATGGAAATGTCTTGGTTTTTATTTTGGGGTCTGAGAACATTCTGCCTTCATTTATTATAAACATGTCATGTGTGTATTAAGCACCTTCTATCCTGTTTTTTATCATTAGCCAGAAGTCATTGATAATGTACTCTATTGCTCTCTGCAATCACATATGAAAATGCAAATATAGATACTGATATTGAATGGCAGTAACAAATTACGAAGAGGCCATGGAAATGATAAAAAATACCAAATGTTTTCTAGATTAACATTTAAAACTCCCACAAAATATGAAAATTTATATAGATTGCTTATACCTCCCATGACATATTCATTGAACCACAAAGAAATGTTTACTTTTGTTTGAGAAATCCTACAGAGGATCGATTGACTGGCAGCTAGAGAATTGTCAAGAAATTAATCCTTTTTCATGTCTTGTTTTTTTCAAAATATTTAGAAGGTAAGACAATCATTTGATAAATAACTAAATCTCAAATTATAATCAAAATTTTAATTTAGGAATCAAATTTTAAATGTCTGTGATTTTCTTAGATTTCTATAATTCTGTTGTAGATATATGGATTATCTATTTTCATTTTGTTTTATTTTTCTACCAGGGATTGAACTCAAAGGTCCTTAGCCACAGAGTCACAACCCCCCTCCTTTTTATTTTTATTTTGAGACAGGGTCTCACTTAAGTTGCTTAGGGCCTTACTGAATTGCTGAGGTTGACTTTGAACTTGCAATCCTCCTGTCTTAGCATCCCAGCAGCTGGGATTACAGGTGTTCAACACTGCACCCAGTAGATTATCTACTTTTAAATCAGCTTTAATGAAACAATGAGGATGTCTAAATTTACATTATTTTAGGTGTCTAATTTCATTCAAAACAAAAAGTATGCTCAATAACAAAAGGGGTGTTTATTGATAATTACAGCCTCTTAGAATGCCCAGAAGAAATATGAGTTAAATTGGATTTCCCAATCCTATCCAACCAATGCCTCAGGACAGGACAATCAGAATTCATCTCCTAAATGAGCACTGGAGCACATGCATCTCCAGCAATGTGAGCTTTACTTGAGTTAATGCGATAAGTTGCTAACAAGACTAATATGAGTTCACTATAGTTTGCTGGACATAGCGCACTCCATTGTGACCATCCAGGCTTCCTTGCTGTTTCTGCTTCAAGAACTTTCATTGGCTCTTCCTTTTACTTGGAATGGTCTTCCTCCAAATAGCCTCCCAGATTACCTCTTACAGTGCTACTCTCTCAATTATCAGTTCCTCAGAAGTGTCTTTCCTGAATTCCTATTTAAAATAACACTGCCTGTATCAGTTTTTCTCCTTCCTCTCTTTGAGAGTATGAAGTTAAAAAAAAAATATATGAAAACAACAGTTTCTACCAGTCTTGAACTGTCTATATATACACAGCAACATATTGGTACTCCAGCCCAAGAAAAGCATATGAAATGGAAGAGCACAAAACTGTAAGAGAAAGTTTGTAAAATGACACTGAACGATTTTAAGACATAAATGTAGCTATGTCTCTCTGTGTGGCAATTATCCAAATCTATAGTCCTTGCAAAAGGGGAGTTCATAAGGAACCACTTCTGTTGTTGTTTTGTTTGTTTGTTTCTGAAATGGGAGTCTTCCTAAATGCAGCCTGGCATTGAGCACACACAATCCTCCTGCCTCAGCCTGCTGAGGAGCTGCCATTTCAGGCTTGTGCCACTGGCTTGTCCGAGCTAGGACCCTCTTTATTGGGGAGTATAGGGAATTGAACTCAGGGGCACTTGACCACTGAGCCACATCCCCAGGCCTATTTTGTATTTTTTATTCATAAACAGGGTCTCACTGAGTTGCTTAGTGTCTTGCTTTTGGTGAAGCTGTGTTTGGACTCTCAATCCTCCTGCTTCAGCCTCCCAAACCACTGGGATTACAGGCGTGCACCATCATGCCTGGCTCCATTTTTTCAATCACCATGTATCTTCCTAGAGTTGACTAGAAACATCTGATTGAATGGAGAACTACAGACATCAGAGTCATTCCGCTGCAGAATCACTGACCAATCATATTCTTATTCTCAATAATTCAAACCATAAGACCTACAGAAAGATGACAATTTGTTCAGTGGCGGAGTTTGAGTAGAGATTATGGTAAGTCAAAACCACAGATGAACAGGAATCATGTGGGGGTAGAAATTGTGAGTTAAAAATTGGAATGTCATGTAGTCATATGAAGATAAGGGAAAAACAAAGAAGACACTGCAGAAAGAGAGAAAAAGGAGAGACAGAAAGATGCCATTTCTCAATTTCTAATTTCTCACATTCATGTCAAGCTCTTGCTAATATTTTCTTCTCAACAATGGATATTAGACTATAAATTATCTTCTAAAAAGATGTTCAATTTTTATTGGCCCCAAAGATAATAGATGCCAACCTGCTCCACAATCCAAATCTGGGGTAAAGAGACTGTACTTTCAAGGATAGATTAAAAAAACTGGTTTTATCTTATAAACACCTCAAATGTGTTGAAGTGGAAGAGGGCAGTTTCTGTGTTTTGTTTGGCTGATTTTTTAATTTCTATTTTTTTTGAGGGCTAATTCTCAATGTTCTGAAAGTTCTTCCTATCCCTACGTAAGGACAGGACATGCTTTCACCTTACCTCAAAATTAGTGAAAAAGTCTTAAGTTCTTATGAGCAGAGCTTGATCTGTGTCCATCTGGAGTCAGATACACTGTCAACTGGTATCGGAGTTAAATCTGAAAATTCTACATTTTGAAAGCTATCAGAGCAGTACCCTTGTGTATGTACATGAAGAGAGCTCAAATGGTAAGTAGCTGTTCTCCCACTCAAGGCTGGCTTAGGCTACATATCTTCCATGGCTGACTGTAGAAACTTGGCTAAGGTGTAGGTTTCAGGGGTTGATATGGAGTCATTTAAAAAGAGCGCTAGCTCAAGAGGCCTGCCTAAGGTAGAGCTGCAGCCTTGGCATAAAGAGGCTGAGTTAGTGAATGCCCAGGGCCTCAAAGGAATGATAAGCAGGGAGCTGAAAGAATTCTTACCTGTTGTCAGGGCATTCATACAAATGAATCTCATAACCTTGACAAAAAGCATACAAGAAATAAGTGATCAATTCTAAGCAACTGCAATGATCTGTGAGAAATGACGTCTGGGTCAGGCAGGTAAGATATTTCCCAATGAAGATCTCTTCCTGGGTTCAACTCTGGAGGAATCAGAGGATTGACTGAAGCCAACAGCCACCATGAAGGGACCAAAAAACCTATGAAGACAGAGTAAAGACAAAGTCAGACACCTCATTTACTTCCAAGGTGTCTCTAGAATCAAGTTACAGAAAAGGAATTCCGGGTATTGGCTTTTACTTAGGATTAGATTTTTCAGTTACAGATGAAACTGGTTTGGGGACTGCAAAGTAACAGAGAACTTTTTCTACACATGAGCAAAGCAGGAAACAATTCTTTCACAAACTTTATATAGCATGTCTTTGGTCAGATTACAGAAACAGAGCTAAAGTCAAAATTCACAGTTAAGTGATGTCTGAAAGTCTTGCTTTCGGGGAAATGTCTGTGTCCTTAGGACAGGGAAGGTGAAATAATTAACAAGAGAGTGGTTTCAGCTGGGACCAACTTCAGTCTTCAGTGCTGCTCCACAAGGAGGTTCTGTGGCACTAGGTTAGTCCCACCTCCACTCACTGGCTGAATTCTGTGGGAAGGTGAACCAAGAGCAGGAGGAGGGTGGGAGCTTGTCCTGTGTGCCCTGCCAAGGCAAAGCGGGCAGGCAGGAGATCTGGGTGGCACTGATAGAACTTGTTATCCATAAGAGAAATGGGGAAGAATTTGACCCACAGAATGAATACCAATAGGGGGAAAAGTAAAGTTGTTTCCTAGTTGTGTCCAACTAGTCCCATTTATGCAGTAAGCATTTCAGTTACAGTAACTCATTCTTCTTCCTTGATCTAATGTATGTTTCTATTCTTTAAAATTAAAAGCAATGCCTGGAACAAAGTGCAGCTGATACATAGAGATTTTGTATTCTCAGAAAATAGGAAGGGGGAGAACAGAGAAGATAGTCTATGCATATTGGTTCAGTAAGTAAATAGATAAATACAGTATTTCATTGCTTAAAGCCATTTCCCATTATCCACCTTTAGGTTTCTGCATCATGATAATGAACTTGGTATCTCTTCCATCAGGGATGACTCAGGTATCTGCATGAAAACAGAAGAAAATCAATAGAGAAAAGGAAACAAGAGAGAGGAAGGAGGGAATGACCTAGGGAAGTAGCGGAAAATTAAATCTATTGAAGTATGCTTTGTCCATGTCTATATACCACAATGATTACAGATTTTATGTTTAATTATAATGCCCCAATTATAATAATAATAAAAATAAGAAGAGGATAATAGAGTAGAGCAAGTAGATCAGGAAGAGGGGAAAAGAGATGGAAAGGGAAGGTACAGGGGGATGAGATAGACCACATTATGCGACTCACATGTGCAAATATTGCATAATGATTCCTACTATCATGCACAATTATAGTGCACCAATGAAAAAACAGAATAGTACCTGGAGGCAGGTAGGGCAGCAAGTACGTGCAGGTTTAAATAAAATCTGAAAACTTCTTTTAATTCAGGGAATAATTAATCTAAAATTCATACATTTGCCTTTTCAGCTTTTAGAGTGTAAGAAAGGATTTGTGAATAATGAAAAGAATACAATATTACAGAATGTATAATGTCCTAGCCTTCCACACCAAATTCAAACTCCACCAATTCCAAGTAGTTATAAACCTTGAATAGTGGCATTCAGGCGAGTGACTTTTGGATTAGACTTCCATCATCTGTGGTTCACTCAGAAGGCCATACCCTGGCTTAAACATCAAAGGAAGCGTCATTTGTTATTTTGTTCTTATATAAAGTGTTGCATTCACTGAGGATCTGTGCCTTAACTAGGTCCTGGGCTCCCCTGATGGAGGCTGTCATGGTGTCTAGTGCCCTGATGGGAGCCTCTTTTTCTTGTTCGTCTTTTTACCATGAGGAGCCAGGCTACTCAATTTCCCAAGCACAATTATGTATTAAGAGGATTGAGAGTGACCAGAGACCGTGTCTTCCTTCCTGGTGGCCAAAGCTATTGGGTAATTTATAGAAACAAAGCTCCAAAGACAGAGTCATGCCACCCTTAGGAAGCAGAGTAACACAGACAGCTGGAGTGGTCTGCCTGAGGGAGGCCAGAGAGTGATACTTACAGGCAGGGGGTCTCTCACTACAATGTCTTTTCATGCTTTCAGACACATGCCAGTGATGGTACCAGAGTTTAGACAGACAGTTTGGGTTGGAGATAAAAGTCATCCTGTTAAGAATATCTGGGCTCCAGCCTGGATCACAGAGAGTCCTCAGAGTGGCAAAAGAGGATCACACACAAATCCTAATTGGATGACCTGAATGAACAAGGAGAGAGCCAGAGTTCTAAGAGCTCAGAGAAATAAGAAGGAAAAAGACCAAGGAGGCATTGAAATATGAAGATAAAATCGATTCAGAATTGCCTAGGAAATCAATAAGAGGGATAAAGGACGTGCAGGGGATGTGAAATGTGTGTTCTGTCTCCTGTACAAGGAAGAAATCTGGCAGCATGTTTTGAACATGCTGAAATCCTGTAATTAAAGCTCGAGGGAGAACGGCAAGAGGGAATCTTAATAATCAAGTGAAAAGATGCCACGGCAATAAGTGACTCCTTGTCAGGAAAACAGTTTCATAGGCAAATCTTAAGTTATATATGAACTCGTGTACTCAGTCAAAAGACAGACTGATAACTGTGCCTGTGAGTTTGTGGTAGAAATCGGGGCTTGATTCTAGAACCATAACCCAGCAGCAGCATCTGTCTTTCAATAGGCCAGAGTAACCTGCTAGGACAATTGCCACAGCCTGAAAGTCACAGCCTTGTCTCGGGGTGTACTTCAAAGGAAGAGAAGATCTCTCAAATGCCCAGGGTATCTGCCAAGGGACAGAGTCACCAAGAGTCAATCTCTTATGGTTGGATACATTATAGAAAGCAAAGGATAGTATTTATATTTACACTCTCATGTGCCAGATAGGAATAAAGCAATTAGAGGAGAAGTCTAGAAAAGTCAACAAAAAGCAATAGCAACAACAAAAAGTGCTAAGAATTCTCTTGGTGATAAGTAGGAAAATACATGATAAACTCAATGATACTAAGAATTATGCTTGATCATGTGAGCAGAATATGTGACACTGACTATTTAAAAAATGCTTTATATTGTTCTATCCTCACCTAAACAGAGGTGAAATAGTCTGCAAATCCAGGGAAATCAGACATGTTATCTTTGTAAAATATAGCTTCTCCACTTGTCCCCAGAGGTTTCACTCTCAAAGACTGTAGTTTTGGTTCCTTTCCAGTATTTGTTCAACACATGTTACTAATTATAACTATGTTGGTCTGTCATGGTTCGAATGTGGTGTTCCGCAAAAGCTCACAGGTGAGACAATGCAAGAAGGTTCAGAGGAGAAATGATTGGGTTGTGAGAGCCTTAACCCAACCAGTGAATGAATCCTCTGATAGGGATTAACTGAAGTGGTAGCTGAAGTGTAGGGTGTGGCTGGAGGAGATGGAAGTGGGAATTGGGGATATGGCTTTGGGCTATATATTTGTATCTGGCAAGTGGAGACCTCCCTCTCTGCTTTCTGATCACCATGTGAGCTACTGCCCTCTGCCACACTGTTCTGCCATGATGTCCAGCCTCACCTTGAACCCTGAGGAATGAAGCCTGCTGTCTATGGATTGAGACCTCTGAATCTGTGAGTCCCTAAATAAAACTTTCCTCCAGAGTTGTTCTGGTCAGGTCTTTTAGTCACTGTACAAAATAACTGACTAAAACATGGTCTGAACATAGGACATTGGAATATGTAAAATTTGATATATCAAAAGGTTCATGCTAGTAGTCCCAGCTACTCAGGAGGTGGATGAGGAGTAGTGTAGGGGCCCAGGAATGTGAGAGATGAGCTGGGGGAGCATAGTGAGAACCCAACTTTAAAAATGAATGAATGAACTGATTAATTAATAAATACAAATCTGTCAAAAGCTGTAGATTGAAATTATCTTTCTCCTCTTCAAGATGTTCAAAGGCAATTTATAAAAACACTACTACTATGCCATTTATTTTTGCCTATTTTCAACCTTCCATTATTTTCCCAAAATAATATATTTAAATTTGATAATAAGCAAAATTTAATTGTTGAAGCTTTGAGAAAATAACAGAGGTATAATTTTTTTTTATTTCAACAGATTTTCACAACAAAACAGAAAAACTCGTTAGCAAAATCAAAAACATGCAAAAAGATCTGTAACAAAACAAAGCTAGTGATGTATCATTAAAAAATATGAAACATTAGTATATCTGTGCTGGAAAAAGGGAAGCAACAGGCATCTGAAACTATTAACAAAGGAGAATCTCAAAATGGACAGTAGGATTTGCTAGATAGTATGGTGGGCCACTATGAAACTGGGAAAGATTTTTGCTTTCCCCCATAGAGGGAAAATGCAGGGGACTCACCCTAGGAAGGTTCGAGAGCGGGCAGAGCAGCGTGACTCCTCTGAGCTTTAGAAATGAAGCAGTCCCATTGAATCCTGGGTGGAAAATGACCTTGACTGGAACAGTAAAGATGAAGACGAGTGAATCTTGGTATGGATAAATGTGGTGAGGAGAAACACAGCCAGAATATCTCAAAGAGCACCAGCCCATATGTTTAAACATTACATTAAAACAACAGAAGACAGAGCTCTTTGAGGGTAGAAAATTTTTCCTGACTTAACTTCTTCCACTCTTCTGAGCTCATAGTAATAATAATAATAATAATAATAATAATATTAAATGAAAGTTAACAACAAAACTGCATGGAGTCAAATATCTTGCTTAGCTGTTGTAAGATATAAAAGATAATAATGAGCAGTACAGCATTCCTACAAACAATAAGAGCATGTCATAAAAGTATGACACTAAACACAAGAAACACATTCAGTAAAATGGTGACCAAATTTAGGAAATATTAGGAATAAGGACAAAAAAATTTCAGAAACAATTACAAATTAAAAGCCTCAAAAGAATAACTAAATGCAAAAGATAATGCCTGAAGGAAATATAAGATAAAAAGGAGAAATGATAAAAAAATGAATAAAAAGAAAAAAATGTGGGGAAAAAAGGTGGCCTATATTGAACACAGGCAAATACTATCCAACATATGAGTAAAATAAGAATGTCCAAAGAAGAAAACTGAAGCATAAAATAGAATCAATACTAGAAAATGCAATATAAGAACAGCTATTGAAAAAGGAAGAACTGTATTTTGAAATTTTCACATCAGATCAACAGTAAGACCCATGAGGATAACGTTACTCAGTTTTAAAGAAGGGTGGGGGATGTCTGCCTTGTTATAAAATAGAGGAATACTAATAAAAGAATGAATATTTGGTGATTATCAGATTTTTTAGACTACAATGCTCTGTCCTAGAAGAAAAGGAGTAATATATTTGTGTTCATAAAGGAAAAAATGCATGGAAAATTTTAATCTTACAAATCTGACTTTGAAGCATAAAGAGCACAAGCTGTTTTCAACATGCAAATTATATCCCTGTTCCTGAGGCTATTCCACAGAACAATTATTAGACAACCAATATAACTAGAGACAGGTTGATATAAGGACTGAAGACTGGCATTTAATGCATAGCTACTTACAAAACTAAAACCAAATGAAAATTTAAAAATGAGAATGAATAGGAAGGACCAGATGCTCATAACAAAGTGGTACAGATGTAAACATGGCGGAGAAGAGGAACCCACTAGGGGGGACAAAGCACATGACCATCTTCATCAATTGCATCAGGATGAGGGATGATAATATTATTATAATAATATTTAGGTTCTTTCATACATATGTGAAATAAAGGAAATAATTATGTGGTATTCTATTATCCTCTGTGTTCTTAAAAACTAGGATTCCTTATATGAAGTAGAAGATGTATAGATTTTAATTTTGAAGTGAAAGTATCAATATGAATGTATAACATATTTTATCTTAAACATGTAACTATTTTTTCCACTGAAAAGTTTTTAAATGATGACCCACCCAATTATGCATTCAGTTTGAGCATTACCAACATCTAGATGATGATTTCAAAATATGTTCCCACTAAGTTAACCACAACTCCTTAGATAAATATCTGATTCAGATTCAAAATGGGAAACTGTACAACATCTTCCATAACAGATAGCAAGGAGCCTAAGACTTGTCAGAGGGACTTAAGAACCAATCCGAAGAGACTTCCCATAATGAAGCAATTTGGACCTCAACAAGAATAATCATTGAAATGAATTGCAATCTAGAAGATATGTTTAAGTCCATGAATTTATAATGGTATTATTTTTTTAAATGGTTACCTTCAGTAGTTGATATAAGAAACTACTTTCTTGAGAACTTGTATTATCAAGTTAAGGAATGAAGCATTTATCCTATCTTTCCAATAGGAATAGCACTCAGTAACCAAATAATAAATGAAGGGAATTTTTTACTTATAAAAATTTCAAACTAATAAGTGAAAAATAAAGAAGAACTGGTAGAGTCAAAATATCACCATTTTGATCTGAATAGACACTTCTGAAAAGAGGAAATTCAAATAACCATCAATTATATTTTAAAATGCTCAATATTATTAATTATTAGAGAAATGCAAACCAAAAAAACAATGAGATAGAATTTTAAATTGGGCATGAATAAACTGTAATATCTGGGTAGTATCAGTAGGCTCATTTGCATGATAAGCATAAGAAAAAGACACAAGAAGTGAAACTATAGAAATTATGAAAGTAGTTTGATTTGGGGGGAAGGAGTAGGTTGTAATTACTGGGAACATAGAGGAACTTGTGCGATGACTGGAAAATTTGTCATTTCTTCATCAAGTTTCATCGTAAGAGTGGTAATTTTAAAATAGATTATCTCTGATGTATAACTTAATAACATAACACATGTATTTATAATACATAATATTTACTAAATGTAGCTTTGTTTGGAATGGCATTTGCCTTACAATAAAATATTAACAAAAGTATGTGTTATTTAATATAATGTGTTAAGAAGAGTTTAAATGAAACTGTGTTTAATATTTTGAGGTTAAAAAGCAGAGTGTAGTATAGTGGTAACCCTGAGTTTTTCATTGCTCACCATGTAATTAGAAACAATTTCAAAGGTTTACTACAAATGTTTGAGTAGACTGCAAAACATTTGAGGTAATGTATACTATACCTTGCTAATACTTTTAAGGGAAAAGCTTTTTTTAAGTGAATGATTTCCAGTATATTTTTATTGTTTGTTGTATTTAGTTATAAATGACAACAGAATGCATTTTTATTCATTGTACACAAAAGGAGTACAACTTTTCATTTCTATGGTTGTACACGATGTAGAGTCACACCATTCATGTAATTATACACGTACATAGGATAATAATGTTTGTCTCATTCCACCGTCTTTCCTTGCCCCCACACCCCTTCCCTTCCTCTTATTTCCTTCTACACAGTCCAAAGTTCCTCCATTCTTCCCTTACCCCCCGCCCCACCCCGTTATTAAAAATTATGGTGTTTGGCCTGGCAAGGTGGTGCACATCTGTAATCCCAGAGGCTCAGAAGGCTAAGGCATGAGAATCACAAGTTCAAAGCCACCCTCAGCAATTTAGCAGGGTTCAAAGCAACTTAGTGAGACTCTGCCTCAAAATTAAAATATAAAAAGGACTGGGGATGTGGCTCCGTGGTTAAGCACCCCTGGGCTCTGTCACCTGGTACCATCTTCCGTTATATTTTCTTAAAGTACAAGGAAGCTAAGTTTTATGAGCTTCAAGTACACATGCCCCTCCAAAAGCTCTTGTAATTTCTAGGAATGTATTTATATGGACATGTCTTTGTAAAGGTTGCAAAAGTAAGATTTTGGCCACTGTTGGTAACGACTCTCTCTGCCCCTGGTCTAATGTCCCCTGATGTCTAGTGGCATTGAGCAGAATAGCTATTTGGGGTATTCAGCCATAAGGAAACTGAATTTGGGAAGATAATAGGTTAGATTAGTGGAGCACATTCTTTGATTCAAAGTCTCTTTCATGTCCAATAAGTTCTTGCTTTATGCCCTGGTGGAGGAGTGACTTCCAGTAATACTGCTCTGTGATGTTTCACCCTAGTTCTGTGAAGGCACAAGAACTGAGGTTGCATTACTGTGTTAAGATGTAGTGGGGCAAAAAGTGCTGGAAATGTTTAGTTAATGAAGAAGGAGTACATTGTAAGTAGTGACTGACATTGTCATCATAATGCAGAACTGAGACTGCAAATGCACATTTTTCCTTTTTCATGACAGTCATACCTAATTTATCAGAATTCTTGTATTTATGTATGTGGTATTAGTTTTCTAAAACCAAAGTCTGTTGTAATTTTTTTCCTCAATCTAAAAAAAATAATTGTTTTATACCTAATATTGTATCCCAGATTTCATATTCTATCTCCTAAAACAGATAGCAAATTTTTTGAGTCAGGTCCCTCCAAGCCTAGATTTTTCTCCTTTTTTCACTAGAAATCATTTGGTGAATGGAAGACATAAGAACTTCTCTACCCCCATTTGCTAATGTACAGAGGTCACATTAGCAAAAGAATATGAAGACTTTTAAAATTTTTAATGAACTATGCTAATGCATTTCTTATTTTTCACTGATAATCTATAGACAAAGAGACAAGGTCATATTATACCATCATAATCACAATTTGATTGAGAGAATCTTTAGAGAGGTTGCTCATACCCAACAGTGGTCACTTCTCCTCAAGGCTCTGTATGGCAAATATCACCGTGCTCATTTTTCAGATGAGACAAAAAGTTCAAGGAGGTTGCACCCTACTACAAATGAGTAACAAAGTCTATGCTTGAGGTCAGGACATCCTGACTACAAAATCCATGCTATCTCATGCTTCTGTAACTGTTGACCAATCAGTTAAACTCTCTGGCCCCACTTTCCTCACCTAGACAAATATGATGGTTCACTAGAGGATTTTACAACCCCCCAAAGTGTGTGATTCTATGAATCCAAGCCAAGCAAACTTTATAATCTCCATTAGCTGATTCCCATGTCATATAACAGGAAATTCATCCTGATGTTCTTGTGCCGAATCTAAATTTGGTAATAATTAAAATCCACCTTGTCCTGTTCTTTCCTCTGCAGTAGTGTTGAACACCTGATTTGTCACAATCTTGCATAATAACTTTCTGCTATGATGAGAGAAGAAAAAGTAGTAAGGAGGAATGAGAGATTTTGCAAGGATTGTCTTGTAAGAAACCTGGACATGCTTAGGTTTCGTCAGATCTGAAATATTTAAATGGGAAACTTCACCTTATCCAGCAAAAGAACATAATGGTTTATTTTCCTCATCTCTCATGTATAACAAAAAGCATGAATGTTTAAATGATATCTATAGAGATAAACTTTCTGGGTAGTACAATTAAAAGACTATAGATTTCCCTCCTTAGCTATTTGTGAAAATTTTTGAATTTTTTTTTTACATAAAGGGGATCTAGACCACCAGAGCTGGGGGCAGGGGGTTCCAGCCATGGTGAGCACTGCTTCTGTGATGTCTTGGTGGCCGTGGAGGGGATCTGGCTGCAACTTTAGCTCTGCCATTGTCATTGTCACATCTATTTCTGACCCAGTCTCTTCTACTGTGTGGTGGGCTCTGCGATTGCTCCCGCTGCAGTTCCTTTGTTAGAGATTTGCCCTCTTGACACATCCGAATGAAGAAATTGAAGCACAAAAAGAAGATTGGTGACAGACTCTGCAATTTCATTCCCTGTAGTAGGTCCTGAAACCTTATCTACATGTCATCTGGCTAATCAGAGGTCCATGGTGAGATCTGTCAGAGATTTCAGTTTTAAAAAAGAAATTCAGACACAGTTGACAGGAGAATTCGAGTGCTTCTGCGGGTCCTGTACCAGCACTGTCTATTATTATGCCAGTGCAAGCCTGAGGCTGTAGTGACAGAGGAACCTCAGGGTAGCCTCCTAAGGACATCAACCAGGTGGGCAGAGCCCCGCCCCTCCCTTCACAACAGCAGAACCAAACAAAGGACCCACCACCACTAGCAAAAAGCAGAGATGAGGTAAAAATAGAACAGCTAAACATCAGTGTGAACAAGTTTGTAAGAGAATATAATGAAACTCAGGAATCATACAATCAGTGAGATGGTGTCAAACGGGGCAACTCTATCTCCCCAAAGGGTTGGAGTTTCATGCCTATAACCAAGCCAATAAAATCATCGAGCAGAAAACACCTCTTTATTACTTAAGAATTTATAAAACCTTGGACATTTAAAAGCATTCAGCAATCTATAATGCTTGCCCCTAAAAAAGCAACTCAGTTTCTTGGCAGCTCCCAATTCTTTTTCTCTTAATAAAGTACAAAGTGCCCTGACCTTGAAGCCATACGTTACTAGAAATGAGAATACAGTTATCCATTAGGCTCTGCAAACCTCTCTATGATTTTTAAGTAAATTGTATTTGTAATTTCCTCAAAAGGAAGCGCTGTTCAATGATTACGAACATAGGCTACAGAGCTGAATTTCTGACTTTACCCCCTGGTTGTGCCACTCACAATTTTTTGTTACCTTGGACAAACTATTTAGCTTCTCTCTGTAGCTGTTTCCTCACCAGCAAAAGTAGAATAAAGATAATAATCAATCAACAACACAGGATTGTTGAGATGAGAAACATCTATATGACAAGGTTGACCCATAAGAAATCTTCTGTAAATGTCGCTGCTCTTGTGATTGTCAGTCAGATAGGCTGTATGCTATGTAATAGTCATTGGCAATATCTCAGGCATTAAAAAATGTGTCATGTCTCACTGCTGCTATAAATTCCATGGGTAAAGAAGCATTATTCATCAAAGGTGTTTGTAGGTCCTGACTGGTAGAGCAGCCACCATCTTGGAATTTGATATTTGATGTGCCAGAGGAAAGAGAATGCCAGAGTGCTTTGAGTCAAAATATAAGTATCCCAGATCAAAACAATGCACATCACCTTTGTTCACAACTCATTGCCCAGAAGCAAGACACTTGGTTCTGTTAAACCATGAGGGTGGCAGAAAATGCAAACTTTTTATGTGACTAGGAGAAATAGTACTTGATGGACAATATTAATGCCCAGAATAATTTCATCATTACTTTTTTATTGTGATTAGTAGTAATAGATTTCAAGACACCAATGATCTACTTATTAGAATGTGGTATTTCTAATAAGAAAAACAACTTGAACTAAAATATCCATTACTTATTTTCACTAATACATGAGTTGAAAACTGAATAATATGCATTGGAAATGTGTAGATAATATGTTAGCTGCTTTCACATAGCTTTATATATAATTTTAACAATCCTATAAATCAATTGCTTCAGCTCAATTTTACAGATGAAGAAGCAATACTTAGATTAGTTACATAACACACCCAATGATACAGGTAGTAAGTAATAAGTCGCATTTTGGAATCATATCTGCCTGACACTATTGCACATCATCTTTATATTATGTAACATTACATATTCAAACATATTATGCAGTAAAAACGAGGCCTTCTTCCCTACAAGAAGCCCACCTGGGGGCAGGGATTAGGCAAAGGTTAAAAGCAAGCTTTTCCCCAGTAGTTTTATGAAAACATAAATTTCTTTCTTGATTTTTCTAATGGTGAAAAAAGCTTTGTCTTTGTAGCATCATAGGAATCTATGTAGTCTACTTGGGAATGATCACTCAATTCTAACTTCCAAAACATTCTTTATTCATTATCTAGGTTTTCATGTCCAAAATGAAGTTTGAGATTGAGTCCAGGACAGTAAGGCATATTAAAAATACTAGTCAAGTGTGGTTAGTTCCACTGAATACCAGTCATCCTGATCTGCACTTCCAGACAGACCTCTGCTTTAGAAGAGTGCATGGATGAGAGGGAGTAACAGGATGGACTGGCAGTAGGCAGTGGATACAGAAATAACTCAAACAGCACACCATTTGGGAATAGTTATTTTTTAAAAATAGATATGATGCTGTTGAAGAAAGTGCCTAATATTTCATATTTGACTAAAAAGGAAAAGGAAGAGATAGTGGTAATTTCTCAAATACAAACCTCCCATGGATTATCCTGGATCTCTGCTCTTTCTGGGAATCAACACATAAGGTAAGAATCACTATGCCTTCTGGAAAAGTAAGACCACTGCCTAGACTCGGCCGGCACTTCTGTGTGGAAACCATGTTCAGTCAGAAGGACATTGCTTTATCCCCAAACATGTTTAGCCCTAGGAAAGAAGCACTTCATAGTGCAAGGTTTGGGGAGCCCGAGTTTGTTCTCATTATAACATCTCTATAGGAAACAAGTCAGTCATGCACCTAGAGAGAATAATTGTGTAATCCACAATATCTATTCATTTTATCCATTTGGCAGAGATTTATGAAGAAAAAATAGAAGGTAACATTAAATGAATTAACAAATGCAAACCTTTGACTTTTGCATATATCTTTCTGGATCATATCAACTTCTGCTACCATTTCCAGCCTCATGATATCCCCTTTTCTGTCCCACATATAGAATTTTGTAGAAAGCTGAATATGCTTTAGTTACAAGTAAACATCTGCAAAATATGAGCAAATGATTATATAGTGCTTAAGATGTCTATTTTACAAACTTCATCAATTTTATGTTCTCATAATAACCCTTGGCAATAGGTACTATTATTACCCTATTTTGCAGATGGGAAAACTGAGAGCATAAATGCTACTTAACTTGCCCCAGATCATAAAGCTAGTAAAAAACAGGTGAGAATTCAAATTGAAGAAGTCTTGTTCCAGAGCCCCTCCACTTTACCTTCATCTTGATGTTATCTTTATTTGAAGACTATTTCATCACTTTATGTCTGGATAATTCATTTTCAAAACTTGGCTCTGACCCCAACCAATAGGAGGTTGTCCTTTATTCCTCCAAGACTCTCATCTCCAAGCCATATTTGACTAGATTAGGGACCAGCCTCTGCTCTCCAGGCAGTTTGCATGTAGCACTGCCCTGGGACCCACATTGTGTGTGACTGCCACCACTAGGCTGTAGGAAAGTGTATGTCATAGAAGGTGTTAAGTATTCATTGAATGAATTAATACTATAAAAAGGTGTTGGAAACATCTCTATGAAGATTGCAGTTGTGTGTTGACAAGTTGGTGAGTGATTTTGGAAAATCAGTTAAAATCAATGTTAGATGTCGGCTTATTTTTAAATTGGTGAAGCTGAGACTTTCAACCACCACACACAGAAACCAAAGCACTATTTTTCAGCTACTGTACATGTTTCCAAACTTAATCCACAAAACGTCAAATTTTTATGTCTCTTTCTCTAAAAGGACAGCTCCTCCTGGGATCT
Source organism: Glaucomys volans (assembly GCA_020662805.1). NCBI lineage: Eukaryota > Metazoa > Chordata > Mammalia > Rodentia > Sciuridae > Glaucomys > Glaucomys volans. Next base: position 269,176 of record JAJEJO010001811.1, read on the forward strand.
AAAGGATGCTTTCTTTAGTTTTTATGGAAGGAAGGAATATCAGTGAAATAAACACAGGTTCTTGTGACTCATTACGTTTGAGGAGAGGCCTTGAGAGACATTCTTGTTTCTTAGATACTGAGTGATTCAAATTCAACATCCTTAAAGAAATTCTGATTTCAAGCTTGAAATTTCCTTTGTATGGATTTTGATGACAGAAGTCGGGGTTACGGTTTTAGACAACATGATAGCTTGTTGTCAATAGCTTGTTTTGAAATCCAGGCTGATGTCAATGACTTCTTTATAGTAAGCAGGGACTCCTGAGTGAGTTGCTGTACAAGAACCTGTTCTCCACATGGTGGCTCCTTGAATATCTTCTTCCCAAGTTTCTTCCCTTTTGCTCTCTGCTGAGAAGGGAAAATCTACAGGTCTAGCAGTCCAGGCTGGAAGCTTCTACTGTTTTCATTGTGTATGTCCCTCAGAGAGGATCACAGAGTCAAAGCTACAGGGCTTGAGTTTGCATCCCAGGTGAAAGGTCTTCAGAAAGCCTCTCTTCCTACCCTCCTCTTCTTAGGTTCCTCTTCTTTCTCCTCCTTTTCTTCCTTATTTTTCAGCAAAACTGTTAATCCTATAAAAATTGTGGGCTTTTCATATAGCTAGAATCACACATGCATCTCATCAGATTGTTTTGAGCATAAGAAAAAACAAAAGTATTTAAGTGCCTGGCACAGGTGTGGCACATGCAAAAATGCCAAAATTAACTTTGTAAATAAATACTCAACCACCAACCTGAGTTGATAAAGGTGGAGCCGTCAACATATGAAAGTATGTTGATTTAGTTTCTATTTTGAAAGAATGTGGTCTGGAATATTATTCCTACTAGAACCAGTGAGATGAATCTGTGAGAAAACTGACTGGAAATGCACCAAGCAGGCTGCAGGGCATCACCTCAAAGCTTCACACATCTGTAAGAAAAGACCAGGGAAAACCAATTGTATCCATCATAACATCAAGAAAACATCCCTTCCTACTTCAGGTTAATCTCAAGAGTCTTCATCAATTGCAAGGGAGTACATTTTCCTCTTTCCTGTATTTAAAATATTTATACCCTGACTAGGCACGAGAGATAGTGTGTGAAAAGATAAGAAGTGTGGGAAACAGGGACAGAGGAGTTCAGAGATTAGCAAGGAAGGAGATCTTCAGAGTGTTTTTTCCCGTGGTTTAAACTTCCAAACAAAGTCAGTAGCTTCATTCTCTTTTTACCCCATAATTTTTCCTCCATTTTCCCTAAACATCTTTACTTTTTGAGCTTGAAAAATTGCTGTAGCAATTATCAATGTGATGAGTGCTTCTGTACAAATTAGGTCACTTAGGAAAATCTACCACCACAGACCTTGAATACAAGCCATGAACCTCCTGTGCCTGCTCCCGTCCTCCTTCCTTTCTCTCTAGGTCCCACCACACCACCTGTCCTTGGGTTCCTATGCACTGGAACTTCTCTAAGATTCTTCCACCATCAGATTTCACCAATTACCTGCACCCCTTCTGTTGTGTAAAATTCAATCATTTCCATGTTAAGAGAGAAGAGAGGAAGGAAGGAGCCAGGTAGAGGGTGGTAGAGCTCTCTTATCACTAGTATTTCTTCACACACTACTTTTTCACTGCTTGTTCTCCTCTTCACATTTCTTAAAGTATTCTAAAATTGCTTTCTACATACAGTCCGTCTTCTTTCACTCATTCCTCAATCAACTCCTGTCTCAATCTCAATTCATTTCAGAAAGTGGATCTTGCTAAAGACACAACCTCTGTGACTTTAAACTCGAAGTGCAATTTTAGTCTTCATCATGTATCTCTATGATTTTGGAATTCTTCAGAAAAGAGTTCTAATCTTTCTTGATTCCCATTCTGAGTTCTTTGCTTCAAAAACATCATCTACTATGGTCTTAATATTAAGCCACATGCTGAGGGACACTAATTCAAGCCTTATTTCTCTGATCTTCAGAAACACTAAAATATGATTGCCCCTCTGCTCAATAGGGCCACTGGGATGCTTCTAAAGCACCTCCAGCTCACTATCACATGCAAAACTGATGTTTTCCTCACACCGGCAACCTCTTCCACAGGTGCAGGTTCTGGTAGGACATGAGTCTCCCCAAAAAGCTTTCACCTAAACCACTTTATGACACGTCTCTTTCTCACTCGACCCTGCCACCACTCTTGTCCAGGCCATAGTCACTTTCTCTTGCCATAGGAGAGTCCTAACTAGTCTCCTCTCTTTCCCTCTCCACTGTGTTCTCCATTTCGCTGCTAGAAAAACAGTTTTCAAATGTGTTTCTAAGCATTCTATGTGGGTTCTTCAAGTGTATCTTATTCACCCAGTGTTTTTCTGTCCTTTGCCTGGGTATACCAAGCATTTCTAGAAAGCTAAAGTTACCTATATGCACATGCTAATTAATCAGTCCTTTTGGCAATGGTACTTCTTTTTCTGTGAAAAATGGACTATGTAATGTATATGATGCAAAGTGTGTTCTCATTTAGTACACATAAAAATTGGCAGTTTTTTTTGTAAACTGGAATCACTTGCCAAGGTTTATAAAAGGTTTATGCGTTTCTTCTGCCCATGTAGCTTATTTTTAGACTTTTCTATGTATTATGCCCAATGAGGTGAAACTCTTCCATAGTTATTCTTTTAGCCTTAAAATACAAAACTTACTTTCTAATTTCAACCAGAAATTGCATATCTAATTCTAAACACAAAATCTATATTCTACATGAAGTGTCCAAAAAGCAGGTAGGCCAGTCTTCCCCATGCTCAATTTATTTGGAACTCACTTGAGTGATTGGTACAGAATTTGAATCATTCATTCATTTACCCTTTAATTACGAATTTACTGAATCCCATGGCATCCTGTTACAATAGTATGGGGGAAGTAATGGAAAACAGAAAGGCAGGATCAGATAAAAAAGAATATGACGTGGATTCCATACATGATCTGGTAGGGGGAGAAAATCATAACAAAAAAATACATGCAGGTATTATAGATAGAGTGTGCTTAATTCACAGAGTATTTCAAGGACGGTGCAATCATCTTCATTCAGAGCTATTGATGGATCTGGTGAGATGAGCATTAAGAATTGTCTATTCATTTTAGCTATGCAGAGGCCTTCAGTGACTTTGATAAAATGATATTATTGGAATGATGTGAAACAAAGTCTAGCTGTAAGGGGTGCAAAAAGGAAACAGAAAACACCTACTCACCTTTGCAGAAGATTTTCTGTAAAGGTGACAAAAGAAATGAGAGGCAGAGAGATGAGGATACAACATCAAAATAATTATATGTTAATTTAACAAAAACATTTGTTGATGATAATTATGAACTAATGAGGAAAATTTGTGATGAAAGCAAGAGAGGGAATTACTAGATATATGTAACTGCATAGGTGAGAACACACTGTGTCCAGGCATACCCTAAACATTTTGGAACAAATCCATAGCAGAAGTGTTTCCATGAAGAATTGAACATACTTGAAAGACAGCAAATAAATCCGTATCTCTCCTGTCTCTATTAATGGAATTAAGCACCCCACCCTACATCTTAGGAAGGAGTGGATATATAAAATAATGATCCTGTATGTATTAAGTTTACACACTAAGCTTCAAATCTCTCTTACTGCTTTCCTGCTTCTTCCAAAATCCATGCCACATAGGTTAGAATAAGAATCCAGAAAGCAGTTAAAGGACTCTTAATGTGTTTCTTTCTCCAAAATATTGATATATATACTATTTGGTCCTGTATACTGTCTCACATAATCTTCCTAGATCCCTTTTGTTTGTTTTGTGGTACTGGGGATTGAACCCAATGGGACCCTAACACAGAGCTACATCCCCAGTCCCTTTTTTAATTTTTTATTTTGAGACAGGGTCTCAGTAGGTTACCCAGGCTGGCCTCAAACTTGTGGTCCTCCTGCCTTACTTCCCAAGTAGCTTGGATTACATATGTGCACCTCTGTTCCCAGCTCCTACATCTCCTTTGGAGCAGCTATACTGACCCTTCTCTTTGTGCACTTAGAAGTTAAATAACATTCTCAACTCTAAAAAGCTAATCATAAGTATTAAAGCCCTTGGCTATATCTTGTAATTTAACTGTATGCTATGCCAGAAATTCTAAGGTGATGATAGAGTAATGTTGGTTAGTTTTAAATAAATTAAAGCAATTAATGGACCAAGACCCTCTGAGACATATAACTCAACTGTGGTGCTGTCCAGGCAATCTAAAATCTTCCATTTTAAAAGAGGTGATAGCTAGCAGGGAACTCTGTCCTATTTCACATTTCTAGGCACTATCCTAGTCATGTCTCTGTCTCCATTTCAGACATCCTTCTTTCCACTGGTCTTTCTGGTATGGTTTGTGTTCTTCCCATCCCAGGCTCCCTACAGGCCTGGCCCCTGATCTCTAACCTACTTCTTGTCTGCTTTGCTAAATGTTCTGATGAGCTGTGGTTCCCTAATGCCTAAGAAAAGTTCAAGCCTGCACCTTGTAATACTAAAAAATCCTTTTCCTATGGTACCTAGTACGTGTTGGGCACAGTACAAAACTATTTTAATAAAGACCAACTGAAACATTTACAATCTCTTGGCAAGAAAACATCACATCCTTAAATTATAGATGAGAAAATTTGGGCAATGAAAGTAACTTTCTGAAAATATGGAAGATTCAGTATTTAAAATCTCTCCTAACATCGAAGTTTTCTCCACACTAATCTGACCTGCTGCAGCATTATTTAGTTTTTGTGTAACGAAACCCACCAAGATTTTCTCTTAATTTTTCAAAGTTAATTCAAAACTCTTGACCTAGCCCAGTTTCATCTCCCTGGAGGAGATTCCCTGTGAATCTGAGCCACATTCTAATGTTGCATCTACCAGTTCTGTCCTATGTGAACCTAACAATAAGAAAAGGGAGTATAATTGCCTTCCAAGAACATCAGGGTAAGGACAAATTGTTTGTGTGGACTGGAGGATAAGAGAATGAAGTCCTCCAAATGAGGAGTGTAAGTTTATGGAGCAGTAGCCTGGCTTAGAGGTGAAGGCTTTGGCTGTGGTAGCGGCACTCAGACTGCAACCTCAACTCTAACACTTCCTACCTTAACGAACCTCAGTTCCTTCATCTACAAAATGAGGATAACCTCAATAAGTAGGGTGTAAAACCATAATGAGGATTAAATAAAGTATTTAAAACAGTGCTTGGCACTTATGTGAAGCAGTATTGTTATTATTATTTACACTGTCTTGTTATAATTACTCATACTTTCTTGGTTGTGAGATTGTGCTGGGTACTACCATCCACCTCCCAGGCATAGCCTTCCCTTTCACCACTGTTGGAAGCAGAGTTGATTTCCTGGACAGAAAAATATTCTCAACTGAATCATATGCTACATGTTGTACCATTTCTCTGGTAAGACAGATGTACAATGTCATTGCCATTTAGAAAAGAAATGGGTTTTCAAATATTGCTCCACTCTTAATAAATGATCTTTGTCCAGATTTTATTCATTTGTAGCAGTTACTTTCATACTGTGCTATTGCTTAGTCAGAATTTTACATTAAGTTGGATTGCTTGACTAGTCCAGGATGACTGTTCATCACTCTCTTAATCATGGCTTCACATTTCTTCTGACTGCTTTCCAATTTGTCTACATGGCTTTTAAAATTAAAGTGGAATTTTTCTCTCATTAGAGGGGGACCTACCATATTCCCAGTCCATAGCCTGATGGCTCTATATCTGCATCTCCAAATAACCGTAGCCTTTTCAGACTCAATATTATATGTTTGACTGATTGCAGGATCATCCCATAAATTGTCCACCTTGCTGTTACAAAGTTCTTTGACAATATCACTTTCTGCATTGTATTCTTCTCGACTGTCTACATGCCAGATGTGCAAGTTGGCTTTTTCTCCAAATGGAATCTCATTTTGTCATTTTCAGCTTCTATTAAAGTGACACCTGATGGAGAAAGTAATAAGTTGCTCCTAATACTTTAGTAGTTTATCTCCTTGCTTCAGAGCAAGCAATTCAGGGCTTAGAAGAAATGGTTTTCAAACATAAGCACTTTTTTTTCTAAAAAAATATATAGTGTCATGTTTTATAAAATGACCCAACTTTTTAAAATGCATATTTCAAATCTGATCCAATTATAGAAATAGGAGGCTCCTGTCATTCACACACCAGTTTGTTTTACCAAGTACCCAGTTTGATGAGCATCCACTGGGTGTCTGATTTCTATATTGTACAAGAAAAAGAACTTGCCTTGGATAACTATGGACATCTTGTTATATCCCATTCCCAAACCTGTCAACCATCTAATGACAGCTAGAGCACAAAACAATATTTTACTTGTCCATAAGCAACAAGGTCCAAGTGTAAAAATAGCTACTTTTTCTAGATGTTTATATAGCAAGGGGGTAAGCTAAATGATATGGTCATGCACTAAGAAAATCATGATGAATTGTACAGTATCTTCATGTCCCATACCCCTAATCAGTAAGGTTCTTTATGAATGATTGTTATCCTGCTAAAATACTTCTGAAAAAAAACTCAGTGGAATTCAACCCTGATGAAATTACATCTTTCAATGTAAACCAAAAGTTTCAAGGGACTCTTTCAATATACATAAAGGTTAACTCCCATGATCTGAAAACCAGTATCTCGTCAATTTAAGTTTTTCAGGATTTTAGACAAAAATAATTTAAAATTAATGTAATGGGAAAATTGAAATAAATGTTCTACAAGACCAATTTTTTTTTTTATTGAACTGAAGAGAGAACATTAACAGACTGAACAATTACTTTGGGGCAAATATTCATTCATTATCATAAAATTAAATTAAATTATTTTTATCAAATAAGCAACATGATTGTCCTGCTGCTCCAGTGAGGCTCTAGATGTAGGGAGCAGGCTTTGCTTCTTCTGGTAAATTTTGCTAATCCTTTCTCATCTTTCTCATCTCTCTCTTCTCTTAAACTTTAGAGTGTATTGGGGCTCAAATCTACTTTGAAGATTTTCTTCTTCCTTATTCACCACCTTAGTGATTTAGTGCAGCATTATGATTTTAAATACTTTGTATATATTCCAAAATGTATAAAACATCCTTTGAACTCTCCCTGTGCTCTTCTACATGTAACTGCCAGCTTAACTTCTCCACCTAGATTGACAACAGGCACCTCACATTCAATGTGCCCCAAATCAGCTCCAGAACTCCTTCAAGGAACCTGCTTTTCACAGTCTTCACAGTTGATCTCATTAATGGCAATGCTAACCTCAACCTGCCATTTGCTCAGAACAAATATTCTCGTCACACCTTCTATCACCTAGTCCAACAGCACATCCTGCTGGCTCTAACATTCTCCATGCATCTGTAACCTGAGTGTTTCCTGCTACCTCCATCCATGTGACTCTGATCCTTGGCACCATCATCTCTCACCAGGAATATCCCAAGAGCCTCCTACTGGTTTCCCTGCTTCCTCCATTGCCTTGCTTCAGTCTGTTCTCAGATCAATCAATTTTATCAAGTTTCTTCTCCCCCCAGAACCTTCTAACTACTCTTTTTGTCTCAATTAATATACAGCTGTTCTATAAGGGAGCAACTTTTTAAGTTTAAATTTTAAAGTGTTTTGATTGACACATATTTGATTGTACATATTCATGAAGCATGATGTTAAGTTTTGATCCTTGTATAGTTTGAAAAATAACCAAATAAGGATAATTAGTATATCTATCACTTTAAGCTTTTATCATTTCTTTGAAATGAATACATTAAAAATTCTTTCTTACCATCTTGAGGTATATTGTATATTATTGTTATCTATGTTCAACATACTGTGACATAAAACACTAGAGCTTAATCCTCTATTTCTCAAATCCCCTTAAACCTCACCCCAGTACATTCCGTAATCACTGATAACTGTCATTTTACTCTTAATTTCTATAAGATCAACTTTTCAGATTCCACACATGAGTGAGATCATGCAGCACTTGTCTCTCTGAACCTGGCTAATTTCATTTAGCATAATGATCCTTAGATTCACCCATGTTGTCACAAATGAGGATTCCATTCATTTTATGATGACATAATATTCCACTGTAGATGTGTATTTCTTTATCTATTCATCCATTGTTAGGTGTTTGGGTGATTCCACATGTTGGATATTGTGAGGAGGGTTGCAATGGAATACTGATTTCTCTTCAACATGCTGATTTTATATCCATTGGGTATGTACCCAGTATTATGATTGCTAGATTGTATGGCAGTTCTGTTTTTAGTTTTTCTTCTGTTTTGGGGAAATTCCACACTGTCTTTTTATGTTTTTGTACTATTATAAACAGCCTATAAACACCCATGTGATTCTAGCATCATATTATCTTTCTTCCCTATTCAATGTTTTTCTAAATATCCAAAGTCTCACACCCTCATATTCTCTAGTTAGTTATTCCATTTCACCTGCTTAGGGACTACTTTGTTTAATATAGTGACTCCTCATACCTTCTCTACCTTTTTCCATGCTTTTTCCCTGGAATGTGTATCATCATATAAAATATCACCTATTTTAATTACTTATTTTATTAATCTTTTCTCAAACTTAAGGAGAAATTAACATCCATTAGGACATAGCTTTTTGCCTACATGTGTAAATTTCAGATTACCAGCAGTTTCAACAAAGTTTGGCACACAAAGAAACTTAAAAATATGTATTGAAAACTGGCCGGTTATTCCAACTCCTTGGGAAGCTGCAGCTGGGGCACACAAGTTTGAGTCCAATCTGGAAAACACATGGAATACCCTCATTTCAAAAAAAAGAAAAGAAAGATAAAGGAAGAGAAGAACATTTATTGAAGGAAGCAAAAAGGCAAATAGTTCAATCCCAAATTTTAATCACTTAAAAAAACATACTATGAAATAGTGGTTATGGGACTCACTACTGTATTACATTTACATTAAATGTAAAAACACTTTTTAAAATGAAAGCCCGAGAATTAGCCTGATAAAAATGTTTCATAATCTAATACATTTCCAAGCTTCTAATTCAGGGCATCATCTCTCTCTATTCTAAGACCCTCTGAAAGATTAGCCCTTTAAAGATATACCTAATGAGGGAAGATTAATGGTAAAGGAAGAAAAGGATTTAAATGGCCCAGAGCCCTCCTCAATCCCAGCACTGTGGGTATTTTGTGTCACTAAGGTGGTTTGCTGTCTTCAGGGCTGGTGCCACTATATTACAGCCAGGGTGTGGAGGTGTCATGGGGAACTGAGACCTCACCTCAAAATAATCCTTATGTATTTATTTTTTGCTGTGTTTTTCTTTCACGTAGCAGGAAGTCTGGACTAGGCAGCTTCTGGATTTAATCAACTAATTCAGTGATACAAGGGGTGACATTTCTAAAGTATCTTTGCCTTTCTGTAACAGGTATACGATGGCTGCCAAAGTTATGAGTACCAAGTTCATTTTCAAGAAGGAAGGGAGAAGAAAAAGGGAATGTACAGCCAGTAATTCACTCTAGACGAGGCTGTTTATGATGTAGTGTTTCTGTGCAGAAACCAAATACAAAACTCATAGAATGGGAAGATTATTCAACCTATGTGTATCAGGAAGAATTTCTTTTCTCCCATATCCATACAGAGACTAATATTTGGTTCTGTCTTGGTAAGAAAAGGAAATCAGGCCAATTCAACCACACAGAATTTGAGAAGTTGAGATGTGGTTTTTATTTATGCTACTTTTAAAAAATGCACATTCATAACTTATAGAACTGTACAATTCTTTCCCTTGCTCGTGTTTTTGTCTCACTTGGTCTCCTAATTCTAATTTTCCTTTCACCTGCATCCTTTTTTTTCTCTCATTTATAACAATTCTTTTTATTTTTTATACCTTTTTCACTTTTCTCAGATCCACTGTATAGCAGACTACCTGTCTATCTTGGCACTCATACATACATCTTTAGGATGCAGGAAATACAAGAAATTTTGCAAACAAAACTAAGAGAAATAAAACCTAAAATAAGACATGAATCCATACTTACAAGCATGTCTTTAAGTAAGCATATTCTGTCTATGTGTTGGACATATACTAGATACTTTGTCATGCCAGCTACTTATTTTTCCATGTGATTGCGAGTTCCACTTGTGCAAGGTTGTGTGTCCTACAATAATTGTAGCCTTCAGCATAGATCATCTTCAATGAAATGGTTACTCAAACTTGTTGATCAACTAATTTCTAGCTATGTTTTCCATGATGGCAATCCTGCATAACACCAACCAGTCACTGATTTTATTCCTGGCACTTATGTCCTGTCCCCATGTCAGAATCTTTAATCACTGTTATCTGCACATTTACTTGTAGACAGTTGGAATGATTCTCAGATGAAAGTATTGCAATGCTCATTGAATAGAGGCATTCATTTTTTTGGTGTGTTCTTTCACATAACATTCACATCAATAGACGACTGCTGGATTTGATTCACTAGTTCAACGACATCAGGTTTAGCATTTCTAAAAGTATCTTTGCCCTTCTGTAACAGGTATAAATAAAATGGCTGCTAAAGTTTTATGGGTACCAAGTTCATCTTCAAGGCAAAATGAAGGATATAAAGGAAGGGTACAGCTAGTAATTCATTCTGTCTCTTATAAAGAAGTCAAAGCTTTCCAGGAAGTGCTTCTAATGCCTGGAATGCTTCTGAGAAAGGTGGGAAAGTGAGAATGAGGTTGGCAACATGTTATCTTAGTTGCTTAGCATCTGCCACAAGCACACTCATGGAAATGGTCTGTGAACCTCAATTTCTCTGACCATAAACTAGGCATAAAACTAACAAATTATGTCAGGGGAAATTGAGTTTATAAAGTGCTTGGGATCAAGATAAAATAACAAACCACTTGTTGACTTGAAAAATTGGGGAATGGATTCTCAGATAAATATAAAGTAACAGTAAAGCAGGGAACGGGAATGCAGGCAGACTCTTGTTGAGCACGTGCTAAGTGCAGAGAGGATGGAAGGAGCAGGAGCTTACCACTACTCTTTTCTTCCTATCTCAAGACAATTCATGCCCAACAAGCAGAAAACAATCACAGAAAAGACAAATATTTCCGTATTGTTGCTCATGGAAAGTATAGTATTGGGTCTATGTGTATTGGGAGAACTGAGTTATTTTGTAGAACAATCAGAAATGTTTGGGAATCAAGATACTAAATCATTCTAAAGCATTTAAATGTAAGTTTCAGATCCCTTTCATAATGGTTAGCTACCTTTTCAACAAATACTAAGGGTATGAACAAACTTTAAATAAGGTTAGATGTATTTGTTACAAGTTAGATACATTTTGTAAAGGTCTATTTTAGTATTATTTTATAAATATCAAAAATATAGGAGAGATTAAATGGCTTAATTAATACACATAGTATATATTTTGATCTTAATCTACACATTTGACAATTTAGACAAAAGCTATAATGAAGGACACGTTTGTATTACTTTGACAAAATAAGTATAAAATCTTGTATGAATTTAACCCACATATTGAAACAAATAATTCTTAGTCACCTTAAATGCCAGGACCCACATCCAAAAAGTTTCCTGTCATGTTTTGGTATTTATTAAGCACTCTTCTGTGACAGCATATCTTGTTAACTATGTATAAGACTCTGTGTTTTAAAAATTACAACTCAAATATTTTACTAATTCACAAAGATGTCATCTCCCTAAGTCACAATTAATAAAGATAAAATTTTGATATATTACTTTGACAAGTCTCATATTTAAAATAAAAATAATGATGACAGCTATGTAGTTGTGTGCTTCTATTTCAAGTAAATAGCTCTCTGTTCTTCATTAGGATGAGTAAGAAATTATTATTTTTATACTGAAATGATAATTACAAGGAGTTATAATTACCTTTGATATTTCAGCAAATGTAATTCCTTCGGTTTTACCAATATTTAAATTGTCTAATTTTAGCCTATATATGAATAGATTTAGGAATTGGAGCCAAATTTTAAGTTTTATAGTCCTAGAAGAACACTAGGTGGCACTGTTGTCACAATGAAACACTGCTGGATTGGCAGGCTGTTTTCACATTGTAGAAATAGCAGCGTCCTCTGAAGCTCTTGTTTAAGGCATCTCTATGTATTACTTTCACTTTTTCACTGTGATTAAAATATATCTGTAACAAACATAAAATGGATTAAAATTCATTGTCAACATCTGCTGTTCACTAAGAGGTGTGAACCATAACTTTTTAAGGAGTGTTCTGCAAATTCTAGTTTAAAAAAAAAAGAAAAATGAATAGGGGAGAAATAGCTATATGAATAAAACTTCCATTCTCTTTGTTCAAAATCTCTATTGTTTTAGTTTAATATAACTGTACCGTACAAATACTTAAAAATATCCTTTCTGGAAAAGATTGGCTGAAATTCTATGGTATGTGTAACATTTACTGACCAAGTCTTTTATTTCCTCTTAAATGACAGATGAAATAATTTCAGAAAATATCAGTCTGCAGTAAAAATAAAGAGAGAATATAGGTGGATCTTTAAAAATCAGTTAATATGTTTGTGCTTCTGTAGAAACAGAAAATGGGGATATGGGGGAAAAAATGAAAAAATTTTGTGTAAGGAAAAATGCTTAATTTTAAAAAGATATTTGAAAATGTCAGGTGAAGATTAGAGGAAGACAAATGGAGATAGGATGTGATTCTTACGGGACCATCGGGATACTGCAGCAGGTCTTCCAAATATCATGAAGATGAGCTTTTCACTGCTTAATCTGAGCTTAAGTTAAATTCTGGTATAGAAATGAAGGGGAAAGTTTGCCCAACTCTGTGAAGCTGGAAAGCTCACCTGCTGGTAGGTTTTAGGTTTTTGCCCAAAGCTTCAGGTTAGTCCAGTGGGTAAGAACACAGGCTCTGAATTAAAGTGCTTATTTTTGAATTCTGGCACACTAGGATATTAATTGAACTTCTAAATTTGGATTTTGTAATCTAAAAATTGGGGTCATTATATTACTTTGAGTTCATTTGTGAATCAAATTTAAGGAATCTATGGGAGGCCTGCATTGTTAGACTTTGTTGAAGCCGTGGTGGTAGAGGAGCTTGTGGAAGGTTGCTATTGCTGCGCAGTCCTGGAATTACAGAAGGTGCCATGTCCCTGTTGACATGTCACAGGCATCAGCTATCTGATCTGAAGGGGCTAGTTTCCATAGTTTGGATCTGGATAGGACTCCAAAGATTCATGTGTTAAGGTCTTGGTTCTCAGCACGGTGCTATTAGGAGGTAGTGGAACTTTTAAGAGGTGGGGCCTAGTGGAAGATTTTAGGTTTTCAGGGGTGTGTCCTCAATGGAAATTGCTGGAAGCCAGTCTTTTTCTGTTTGCTTCTAAAGCTGCCATGAGTTGGGCAGTTTGCTCTGCCACATCTTGCCTTATCACAGGCCCAAAAGCAGTGGGATGATGTGATCATGGACTGAACCTCTAAAATTGTGTGCTAAAATAGACATTTGCACTTTATTAGTTGATTATCTCAGGCATTTGTAAAAGAAAGCTGAGCAGCACACTCTGGTTTGGGAGCCTCAGGAACTTTGGTTCTCTCCACTTTTGCTTTGTACTACAGGGCAACCTCAACCAACTGTAGAGCCTTAGAAAAATTACACAAATTCTCTGAATCTCAATCTTCTAGTCTATAAACTAGAAATAAAAAAATGTATCTCATCTTACAGGAGGTAATGTGAGGAGGAGTAATTTATCACTATAATGAATGCAGTAGGCAGACCTCAGTATTTGATGTCCTCCAAAAGCTCATGTGTAAGACAATGCAAGGAAGTTAAGAGGTGAAAGGATTGTACTATGAGAGTTTTAACTTAATCAGTGCATTAATACCTAATGGGGATTACTGGGTGCTAACAGATAGGCAGGTAGTATGTGGTTGGAGTAGGTACATCCTTGGTAAGGAATGTCTCTCTCTGCTCCCTGATGTCATGTCCCCAGTTGCTTTTCTCTGCCACATATTTCCACCATGATGTTCTGCCTTACCTCAGGCCCTGAGGAATGCAGTTGGCAATATATGGTCTAAGACCTCTGAAATTGTGAGCTCCCAAATAAACTTTTCCTCCTTAAAATTGTTCTTGCCATGTCTTTTGGTCACAGCAGCAAAAAAAAAAGCTGACTAAAACATTAGATATTACTACCACTACTACCACTACTTCTGTTACTAACAGATGATCCATTCTAAGTCCTTAGCATGTAAGAATTTATTCCCTTCAACTTGTTAAATTACTTAGTGACTCAAATAAAATATTTCTATGCTGACCTCATCATTAACTCTGGAAAAAAATGATTTATCAATATCAAAGGAATTTAGAAAAATGGCAATGTCCTGGGTACACACACAAACACACACACACACACACACACACACACACACACACACAGATTTAAAGTGTAGGAACATTGAGATATGGAAATCAAAACATACCACTGTAATTTGCTAATGCCACTATACAAAAAAAGTGCTTTATTTTTACCTAATTAAAATTCTCTACTTTATAAAACATGTATGTACAATTTAAAGAGAATCTAAACTGTGGTTTTTAAATGTGTATGACCATAATTTTTTATTAAATATGCCCAACTGTAAGTGATCGTAACTGCAGTAAATGATGAAACCTTGTCTTAAATTGCCCTAACGCTTCTTCTAATTCTTTTTGGACAACTTGGTAATTTTTAGCAAATCCTAGAGTGTCAAATGTATAAGATACCCCTATTAGATTATAAACTGCATGATGATAAAGATTGGTTTCATATTTCCAGCATTGACTTCAGTATCAGCAGTGGTAAATACTAAGTAATCTTTGTAAAGAAAAAACAAATGAATGAACAAAAAATTTAAATATTCGGGCAATTGAATCATAATAAGACAGCTCCTTAACTCTTCTCTGTGGCATCAAAATCACTTCTCATGTCTATAACCTGTGTGTCTTTGTTGACATTCAGATACTGAACAAATGCGCAAAGGAAGAGTCAGCCAGATTCATACCTGCCTGTGCTGCTTTACCTTTCCCTGAAAGATGCCAAGCTTCTTACTCTTGACACTTTAGAATTTGCTAAAAATTGCCAATTTGTCTCCAAAGAATTGGGAAAAACCTTGGAGTAATTTAGACCAGGTATTTCATCATTTACTGCTAACTTCTCTTCTGATTAGTATATGTAAAGTAAATGTTTTATCTTGTTTTTTAGTTTAGCAGGAACTTGTTTTCATGCAATACATTTTTAATTATAAATAATACTTATTACAAGTAACTTAATCTCCACCTTTAAGAAAGCAGGTTAGAGTACTATGCACAATGTGAATTTTAAGAACCATAATAGATGACTTCGAGTGAGATGTTCTATGCTCCAGGCACTATGCTGACCTCCTAATATTTATGCAATGCTTAAGATATGCTGAAAGCCAGACAGTACTACAAATAAGAACACTGAGTCTCGGGGAGGGGAGGTTAACTTCTTCACAATCACACAATTAATCTGGGAGCTAGAATATAAATCCAGATATTTCTGGCTTCAATTCTGTATTTTCCAAACATTTCTACTGTCACTAAAAGAAGTTGGTGAAAGCCATGATTTCTCTGTCAGAGAATAATTATTTAAAGTAACTAAGGTTATTTGTGTTTGCAGGCCAGGTTTGGATGGCATAGCTAATTGACTAAACACAAAGCAATTTCTGGAGTAAGTTATTGTGGGACAGTAAGTCAAGTTTACAAAGAAGGATTCACACTAATAAGTGGCACTGATTTTTTTTTTTTTTACATAAATTCATTAGATATCTACTGTGTGCTAGATACCAAGGGATCTCCCCCAGGGCAAAAAGAATAAATAAAACAAGTGGTGAGGCAGATCTTCAGAAGAATGAGAGACCATGGTCCCGTAAACTTGTGAAGACGAGCTCACAGGTATTCTGTCCACATTAAGCATGAACATGTGGGTTTTGGTACTTTGCAGCAACAAGAACGGAAAATAACTAGGCTTAGTGAAATAAAGGCTTGAACAATGAGATGAGAATAAAATAATGTCACCAGAGGAAAAAATTAATCAAAGTGAATGAGGTAGGTTATATTATTTTGACTCCAACTCCCACAGCATGTGTCTAAGCAGCCTGAATGCTTTCCCCTCATACATTCTCTGTTCTACTCTGTCTTTTATCAGCTTCATCGGTCAGGAAAGTAAGTGGTTGTTGTATCAATATATTTCTTATATTAAGACCATCTGCCAGCTCAATTACTCCAGTACATTCTCACAGTATGAGATTTCTCAGAGGAGTAATTCTATTGTAACACTGCAGAAATTATATAAATGTCCTATGAGACTGAGAGGAAAGAAATATTCAGAATGGCAGTCGTTTAAATTGTAAAGAGGCCTGAAATGTATTGCTGCATTGCTGTTGTTGTTTTTCTCCTAAACTTCAGAACCTTATTTTGATTTTGACATCTCAAAACTATACATTTTACTTATTTAATCTTGATAAGCTCACGTGTTAAAATGGAAAAGTCACAACAACGTATGAAGCATTTAAGCGTAGTACTATTCAAAGAGATGAACAGAGGTAGAAACCAAAACTAAATCTTCTGTCTCTTTTACCTTCACAGCATTTGCTTCTGTAAATATAAGTTTTCCCATCTCCCGCAGGACTGAATTAATTGCTGGACTTGTGGATGGGGTATGAAGGCCAAGGGACACTTTATTCTGAATTATGGATCTACTTGATAAATTCCTCTCATATAAATTTTAATTGAAATTAGACTTAAGGAATGAAAACACATTTAGTATTCATTTTGTGACTTGATACCCAGAAAAATGTATGGTAAGAAAATATAGTTTGATGATATAAATCTTGGTGAATATTCTCATGTAAAAGAATGGATGATACTGAATATGATCATTCCTTATGAAGAAATATAAATGTATTCAAGATGCAGCAGTGGACTTTAATTTGAGCACAGAATTATTATTGTGTGCATGGAACCCTAGTAAATACCATGGTTGAATGCTAGGGAGCTCTAATCTCTTAAGTCTCTGCAATTGGTTAGTAGTCTTGAAACATAAACCATTGATCAACTCAGGCTGGTTTCTGAAGAAAGCATATTCTTAGTTTGTTCTTTTTCAAGAAAATAAAATTCCACATTTATAGTCAAGGAGGTCATTTTTTAAAATGTGGATGTTAACAAAATTAATAATGAGTTTAATTAGAATCTCAATTCAGCAACTCTATACTGTTCATTCCAGACTTCAGCTTAGAATTCAGCTTATTCCCATTTTTTAGGAATAGATTTCAGTGCAGTCCTACAGGAAAGTGAGCATAAAAAGCAGGTGACCTCTGGTGCTCTCTCCCATGGCTGAGAGACTGTTGGTTTACATTCATTAAGCTGTTGATATGTTCAAAGAACTCCACCTGATTATTCCCTTTCTCTCCTGGGATGATGTTCTCTCTGGGCAGAAGAAAAAAAAATTCATCCAACTCAAGATTCTATTATTTTCCTCCTGAATTCTCTCCCTGCTCCAGTTTACACGAGGCAGCAAAGAACATCTTGCACAAAGTCCACTGAGCAGACTCTTTATTCCATAGACGAGAAGGTTGCTGGGGATAGAGGTCACAATTCTGCTCTCTTTCTTTTTTTTTTTTTATTAAAGTGCCCAAAGTGAATTTATTTAGTTAATATTTATTTTGTGAGGGTCAACTCTGACTGCAAAGGTTGATGGGGTCATGTTTCTCTGCCCTGGGCAAAGGTCCAAAGCCGTTGGCATAATCAGGCTCCACAGTTGGGGAAAAGAGCATGTTCTTCAGAGCCCCGAGAACGGCTTTCCTCACCTTTGCTGTACTGGCAGTTTTCTGTTTTATTAAAGAATAGAGTACATGACAAATTTTCCAAGCAATATCAGAAAAATTTCTTTGAAAGTATGTAAATGAGCAAATGTACATGAGCATTTTTATAAACCATGATAAAAATGTACAAACTTAAGGGATTGTTAATGTTTTATTGATAAGTAAGAATATGCAAATGCAAAAAGGTTTGCCATTTATGAATATGTCTCTAAATGAAAGCATCCACTCTAGTCGTAAGTAGCTGTAAGTAGAAAGGATATTCCACAGACATCTAGAGAAGACTAGTTCTGCACAAAGCCATATTTGAATAGGTTTAAGCTTCCAATAGCCCTGTATTTCTTCACCAGGGACTGTTGCTTTGGAACTATCATTAGTAGGGTTTCTAATGGTTTACTAATGAAAGCTTGCTAACTTTTTTAAGTGATAGCGCATGAAGAAAATATCATTGTTTATAAAGCACCCTATGTTTTATGAACAAAACAGGTAGGGGAGGGCAATCCACCAGGTCACTCCTGGTCTTGCTAAGTACCCAAAAGATGCAGGCAGGTATTTGTGTAACTGATGACCCAATCGAACACAAGTGTTAGCCAAGAAAATAAACATTTGGCACAATATAGAAATCTGATCATTCATCCTCTTCATTACCAGGGATGTGATGACGTCCTGAGATTAAAGAAGGATAAATAGAAAAAAATGTTTGATGATGGACAAAAATCACTATAGTTGACACTTGTAGGGGCAAACCTCATAAACATTGTAGCCTCTAAATGTGATATGCATTTAGTGTATTTGGGTGTGTTCACCTTCATAGAGTTAGGGCTGTGCGTGTGTGTGCACGTGTGCGCGGTCACGTGCATGTGTGCGCGGTCACGTGCGCATGTGCACCTTCATGCCAAGATCATTGGAACTTTAAAATGAGGGGAAAGAAGGGATGTGGGTTTAGCTAAGTGGGACCGAAGGTACCTAGTATGCAGAGGGCCCTGGATTCAATCCTAAGCATTGCCAAAACAAGAAAGAAAATCAAGTGGAGAACGAGAGAATCCCTTTAAATGAAACTTTCGTTTCCTTTTAAATTGAACCTGCCTTGTTTCCTTTGTCTATCTCTGGCATGATTACTCTCCAGCACCTGGTAAAGACATCGTAGTCATACCTGAAGCAGGGTAGGAGCAGAGTTTTGAGGGAGAGAACTAAGCACACACCATTTTAAGAGAAAGAAAATGAAAGAAGAACTATGTAGCAGAAATGACCTAAGGTAGAACATTTGTTTATGAAGAAGGGCACTGAGAAACTCAGAAGAGAGGCAGCAACCGAGAAGAGTGCCTCTCCCTTGGCCCTCCTTATCTTAACCATACCTCCATTTAAGCAAGAATGACGTTTAGCAATGACAAAAACCAGATCCCATATTGACTCCATGGCAGGGAGGGTTATTGAAGACACCTGTATAAACCTGTACCACTCTCAGAGATCTCCCAGAAGACTGAGTACTTACTTGAAAATGCTGAAGTAACAAAAGGACAAAGGCAGAATTCTAAAGAAAACATACCGCCTCTTCACATTTCAAGAAGACTTTTACAGCAGAAGTTTCCAAGATTTTAGTGGAAGACAGATTTTTTTCTCCCCTAGGCCGGCTGTGCTGCAAATTTTCTCAGTCTTTTGGAATTTACTGCTCTTTTCACCCAAAATCACTGTAAATGTTGTGACATGTCTAAAAATGTGTCTGTTCTCCCCTGGTTCATTTAGCCTCAAACTATTTTTCTTTATAATTTGACCATGCACTTTAAAGAGTGTGTTACTATCTTTCTTGTTAGGACCTGCTTTTTATTCATCACACGGGAAGTAACTTTTCACTTGGTTTGAATAAAATGCCATAGATGGAGATTTGCTGTCTTGTAAATAAAATTGTTTTGTACATGTGCTGAGTATAGAAAAAAATATAGCTAAATAAGCTTGTTTAAATCAAACAAATTTAGGTTTTAAAAAAACAATGAGCAAAGTAGATTATTAATTAAAACTGTAATGCTAAAGTGATCATATAATATTCTTGAAAGTAGTGCAATTTTGAGAAAGGGATTGTAATCTGTTACACAGGACAGTTTAAACCTGAAATTGCCCAAGACAAAGTGTGAGGTTTGGTCAACTTGTACTCTCCATCATTTGCTGCACTTGGATGTGACGCAGGTGAATGACAGTCCTGTTGGGAATTCAGCACTGTTGACAGTGTAAGTAAATTCTGGGACTGGACTTACTTTCACTTTAGGGGAACTAATACTAGGTAGAAAAGACTAATTTTACGTGTCCCTCACCACCTTTCCACACAGAATAAATTGCTGTGGAAAGGTGTTTCCCCAGTTGTTTTCCAGGAGACAATAGACCACTTTTTTCCTCTGCTTTTTATTTTTGTTTTCACTGCTTTTTCCCTCCTTTGGGGGTTTTCCTCCTCAACCACAGAAATTAGAAAGGGCTAAAGATACTGATGAATTGGCAAAGTTCATGTTATCCTCTCACATCATATGAGATGCCCCACCCACATCACCTCTTATCCTCCCTTCAGTTTATGGAAAAACTAACTATGATGTACCCATGGAACTAAAAAATGTGTCTTTGTATAATTCCCTTTTGATATTACAATAAGAATATAATGTTTATAAGTTTTAAAAGCTCATCATTATGTTGAATGTTAGGTAAAGTTTCCTTCCATCAGCCTATCCTAAGATGACTCTCACTTCTAAAAAGCCACCGTGGTTTTTAATGTTTCTTTTTTAAAAGTTTTTTATTTGTTCTAATTAGTTGTACATGACAGTAGAATGCATTTATACACTTTGATAGATCATACATAAATGGAGTGTAATCTCTGATTTTTCTGATATACATCGTGTAAGATCACCTTGGTCATGCAGTCATATTTGTACATGAGGTAATACTGTCTGTTTCACTCTACTATCCTTCCTACCACAGACCCCTTCCCCTCCCTTAACAGTTTCTGATGGAAATAACTAATTATTTTAAATTGTGTGTTGGAAGAGAACAAAATAAGTTCAAAAATCCTTTAAAAAAACTAGAATTATACAACATGGACATTAGGGAAAAAAAGGAAATATAAAGAACTTTTATTCTAGTTAGGCTCAAGTTTTACAGTAAGAGTTACCATCTATTTCCTGAGTGAAGTGTTCTCCACTTACATTAATGTGTCTAGAAGCTTTAGCCTTATTTGAACATACAGGAAAAATTAATTCTTCTTACTCTTTAAAATGATTCATTTCAAAACAAGTTTCAACCAAAAAGAAATGTTGCCCTTAAGTTTTGTGCTTTGTAATGTTCTATAAGAAGCCAGAATCCACTTGGATAGACAAAAAGGAAGCACCGAAGAAATTGTATGTGTGAGTGTGTGTGTGCACATGTGTGTATGTTTTGTTCCATCATCTTCTAGGTCATCAGCAGGAACCAAGGAGTTGATACAAGCTACTTATCCAAAACTTTTCATGCATGAAAAATGATTGGGATTAATGAGGCCAGTTTATATTTTAAAGGGATGCAAATTTTCCTACAGCCCATGTGAGAAAGCTGCTAAGCAAAATGAGGAAATAAAAATACCAAAGGTGATTAGATAAGACAAACATAACTTTAAAAACTTCTCTTCTTTCCAAACATTTACTTGTAGGTCTAGTTTAAAGCCTGATTGCTTGCAGGTATTTGAAGTTTTTATTTCTGCTACAAAATTCAGCTACAAATATATCATGCATTAAACGTTGGATAGAAAACCTAACTGAGATTTGCAGAAAGTTGCACAAATGACTCAACCTCCAGTATTAGTGTGCTCCTGCCTTAACAAATTATCTAAAGAATTATTCAACAAGCATCAAGATCAAAAATAGCAATAGAAATGGAGAAGTGCACATTTCATATATTTAATAATAGGACATTAAAGCAATAACTTTTTGATTATGTATACTCATAAAGAGCAATACAAAATATAAAAATTAATAACTCAAAATAGTTTCTATTAATTTGAAATGCATCATATGAATTTGCTTAGATGTTCTGAGTAATCAGATACTAAGATAAAGATGCAGGGTATGCAATTTTCTCAGCATCTTAAGTCCAGGTCCATCAAGTGTGACTTTATTTTATAATGCATATTTTCGCAGCATTGATAGTATTTTCATTCAAATATGAGACAAAAACCATAAACCTAAGACATAAATGAGTTAAGTGGGCTGCTCATGGGGTCAAATAGTTTTTGTTTTAATTTGCATCCCATTTCTGTTTTTTTCTGACTCTATAACCTTGGGGAAGTTGTTTAATTTCTTGGTGCCTGAGCTTTCCACTATGTAAGTTGTCAGCTTCTTCCAAAGATTAAATAGTAGTTATTAATAGAATTATTGGCCTAGAAAATCATTTCAAAATCATTTACTCCAACTCTTCATTTTATAAAGCTTAGGTGAGGTCCACAGACTCAACTGAGTTCTCCAAGCTCACATGTGGAATTTTCTCAAGCTCACATGTGGAATTATGAGCAGAGCTACTAAAAAGCCTGCTCCCCACATCTCTGTGCTCTGGGCTTTCTACTCTAGCATTCTGCCTGCAGATACTTCAACTATTAGAACTCTTGGCCAGCATTGTTTATCTTGAAACTTCCTAATACATGATTTTTCTGTTTTCCACCAACTCATTTCCACAATTTGAGCTGTTAGTCATACTAAACTGAAGTCCTGGAATGTAAATAAAACAGTAGCTAAACTTAGCTGTGCTCATTAAATACTGCTAGCCAATAATATCTCACAGAAATAATATCAGTGGTTTTGTTTTACTAATCTTCAGTAATTCTCTGGAGACTTTATTCAGTAAAATTACATATTGCTTTCCCTATTGAAATAGAAATAAATTTAAATAAATTTAAATTTGTTATAATATTCCATGGGTTATATTTCTATTTTTAAAAGATATTATACTTAAATCATCAATGCTATATAACAGGTTTCATTGAACTAAAAGATGTATGACTTTTGTATTGTAATTTCTTTCAAGTAATTTTTTTAAAATTATTTTCAAAACTATTATGACAAAAGATAAATAAAATTACACAAAATTCTAAATTATTGTTAGTAGCTTAATTTCTTAACTACTATTAGGAGTATAAAAGTAATAGAAAATAGAAGTGTTATGCTGTCTTTGCCTTTTTTTTTTTGAAAAGCATACAAAATTGAGTAAACAGAAATATCAATAAGACATTATGTTATAACCTAAACCTTTCCACTCACACTTGAATTTTATTAGGTAGAAGCAAACTTGTAGCCAAAGAAAGAAAACTGTTATGACTGAGTTCTAGAAAGGAAGGTGACTGCCTTCTCAATCTAGGACTAGACCATTGTTTCTTCAACCTGAGCGTGTCAAGATCACCTGTAGGGCTACTTGCAACACAGAACTCTGGGTCCCACCTGAGTTTCTTCTGATTCAAAATTCTCAGGTAATGCTAATGATGCTGGTTGATCCAGTGTTACACTTTGAGAATCAGTGGCCTAGACTTGCCACTGGGTCAAATGATAATGGGACAGTTTAGATGACGTTAATTTTACAAAGAACAATACATTAGCATAAGTTATCATTACAATAATAATGACATTCATATTACTCTTTGAGGCAGTTGTGGATCATCTCACATGCTATATATATATATATAATATCTGTAACACTGTCATAGTAGGGAGCTGGCTGCTGGTCATAGTACCTACAAAACAGTTCCAATCAAATCAAACATAGGAACAAAACATCAAGTACTAGATCAGCAAGAGAACTTAAGTGAAGATGCACGTAAGTAGTGGGAAACAGAATAGTTGGGCTGGGTTGAGCATAAAAACTGCATAAATAGAAATACCAATGAGACTTGGCTCAGTGACCTAAGTTATTAAAACCAGGTTGTGAAGAGGCAAAATGCTCACATGATGGGAATATTGAAAACCACAGCAACAGAAGCCACTTGATCTATAGTTCCATACCTCTAGTGGCTTTCTGGATCTGAGAATCTTCAGTCCCATCACCACTGAGCTCTAGATTTCAGGGTCCCAAAGAGATAATTTACTCCATGAGGATCAATGAATGCATATTATGCCAGGAGTTGCACTGTAGTGAGATTTTCTAAAGCATAACTGTAAATGAAGACATTCTAAATGGTTCAGTGTCTTCTTCCTAACAAAGAATTACTATAAAGACTTTTTTCATCCACTATCATAAGGCTCATCATAGTTTTTCATGTGCCTGACAGTTTGTACGCCTTCTGAAGAAACCTGCCCACATACAGGCCCTCCCAGTTGCCAAGCTGATTGGATGAGGGTTATGCATCTGACTCAAGGGCCGTAAGTTTGCCGTAACAAATTTAGATTCTGATAAGCTGGACTAATCACATTCCTTTTTATTAAATTTGAACTGAAGAATGGAGAGAAAATTCAAAGCAGCAATAGAGATAGATACAGTATATTTTATGAAGTGCTAGCATGGTATGTGGCTAAGTCCAAGATCTTAAAGACAAATTATCTAGGTTAAAACCCTTACCAGCTAATTGCATGACTGAACACTGTATGAAATATTGCATGTTTTTATGTATATTTTATATATATTTCTTGCATATTTATTAGAACATTAATATGTTCTAATAAAGGCTGCATTGAAGCTTCTCATTATTTCTTTGCTTGGGTCTGGTTTTTTTTTTTTACATGGATTCAAAGTCAACACACCTTATACTGATTTACTCCCCATTATGGTACAGAGAAAACTCCTAGAACTCTGAAGCCTTCCCTAACTTTAAAAATGATGATGCTGATACTTACTAAATATATAACTGCAGATGAGAAACATGCACTCTGGGCAAATAGTACCCCTCTGTAAGTGATGAGTTATGCTAATATGTGTTCAAACTCATTATCATTGTCTGGGTTAAAAGAAATAACATACCACAAAGTCCTCTGCAGTGTCTGGCATGCCCTAGTGCTCTTTATAGTATAATGTCATTTTGGTGGTGTCATATTTTATCATATAAGATATTGCTTCAATATATAATCACCTAGAATTAAACATCATTATTATATATGGGGTTGGCTTCAGCAGTTTATGAAAAAGCATATTTTACATATACTTAAAATATCAACTGTCATATATCTTCTTGCCATAGTGTGCAATTTTTAGTTACAGTGGATTTGTAAATACCATTTTATCAACTCACTATTCACCTAGAATGACATAGTAAGGGATTTCAGAAATCAGTTTTAGAAATTTCACATATTTCCAGAAATCTGGTCAAAAGCAAAGATGTTCGGATTTTCTATTCTTGATATTGGTTTAGGTCTCATAAAACTGTAGTTTTCTTTTTTTCTTCCCTGAGACTGCTGATCTGACTTCCAGACCTGTTCACTCTCATAAGTTTCTCACGAGTTCCACATTCTTTTAAAAAGAATGGAAAGTAAATGATATTTACACTTGAAAACTTCAAGCATGTGAGTCCAGTCTCATCTTCCAAGGGAAGATATTTTCACAACAGCTAATGCTTCATTACCAAGCCAGATGCAGGTGACAGCAACATTGTCTTTGACAGTTCAAATGGCACATTTTTGAAAGAGTGTTTAATTCAGAACTACAAGTGGACACAGCAATCCAGACCTCTTCAGCACCCTTATTATGGGTTTCATATTTTTGCTGGTATTTTCTTCCTCTTTAATAGGTGAGGCAGCTGACAACTGAATTAGTACACTCTCTTTAGTATGCCAGTGGCTCATGACAATAGCCTAAGGGGAAAGATATAGATAACTGAGAAGTTTTCTCACTGTTGTGATATATTTTTTCATATGGTTAATAAGGCAATTGAAATGACATTCTGTCACAGTGGTGTAATGCAGTGAGCTTGTGATTTCCCTTGTGCTACCACTAGGAGGAGATGCATTTTATTTAATACAAGGAAGAAAAAAAAAAAGATGACGAAAAGTGTGCTTAAAGATGTGACAGTCTGCAAACTTGAATGTTTCTAGACATCAAGAAACATCTAATACTAATGAGAGAGCCACTCTGAGTCTGTTCTGGTGGTGAAAAGGTTAAATATAATTAAAAAAGAAAACTTAGAAACTTTAAAAAATATTTATGAAATAGAGTTGGAAGGAAAACACCTAAAAATATTTGACCTACCCTCATTAAAGGATATTTTAAGAAATCTATACATATATGTATATGTATGCATGTATGTATATATATATGCACTCAGACAGGTGCTTCCTTTGCTCTAAACTGTTACTTGGAGCCTTTATTTGATATTAAAATGTACCCAAATTCCATGTTAAGAAACTATATGCAATTATACTTACAATATATTGTGCAGTTGAGTAGTTGGCTTAAATTACCTTTTTGAAGAAATTAACTTTAAATTGATTATAATTTTTCCTAATTTTGAAATATCCATTTCCATATTCTTTAAATTTTTATTTGTTCCTGGAAAACTTGCATGTCCTTTATATATTTTAGATATTCTAGTGTCTTCAAGAAACATACTTTTCATTACGGTCCTTTCCAAGTGCCAGAAGATGAGAATTCTCAACTTGATTACTGAAATGCTTCCACTTGGCCTCATGCCAGAGTCACATGATTGTGTATATTCAGAATATGTAGATGATATTATAAAATATTAGGTTCAAATACATTTATTTAGTAAATTGTCACTATAGATTAATTTGATATATACAAACGTTTATTTATATACATAGCTTAATATTATATCAAGTTTACTACTTCAGTTAAAAATCCTTAATTTAGAAAGGTTTTGTAGGGATAAACTGGATTTGGTTAGGTTAGCAGCTACCTAAACAAAGAAGGGTTATGAAGGGTTTATTAACAACTTGTGTTTAACCCAGGTTGCTTACTCTACTCACCTCCACCGTGTATTTTGTCTGGTGAGCCTCTTTCAGACCTAGAAAAAATAGGACACTTGTTTCAGTCATCATTTTCATTGCTGTGACCACCAAAAGACCTGACCAAGAAAATTTAGAGGAGGAAAAGTTTATTTGGCACTCATAGTTTTAGAGGTCTCAGATTCCATTGCTCTGGGCCCAGGATGAAGCAGAACATCATGCAGGAGGTTGTGAAGGAGGAAAGCAGCTCAGAACATGGTAATGGGGAAGTAGAGAGATCTTTCCCCTTACCAGGGACAAAATATATACCCCAAAGGTATGTCCCCAGTGACCTACCTCCTCCAGCCACACCCCACCCTCCTATAGGGTTGCCCCCCAGTTGAAGTGAATCAATGCACTGATTAGGTTACAACTCTCATCATCTAATGATTTTACCTCTGAATGTTCTTTCATTTTCTCACACATGAGCTTTTGGAGGACTCTCATATGCAAATCATAACATTTGTCATCTGTTAATAATATGTCACATGTATGACATTTTTGAAATTTAATTTCCTCTAAAACAGATATTATCCTTTTAGAAAAAGTACCCCCCACCACCTTTTTGGTGAAAATGTCAAAACTCCGGAAACAGAGATGTAGCTCAAATTGCATGCAACTTTGAGAAAAATTTCACCATTTTCAGGTTGTCTCTGAAATGTAAAATGTATTATTCTTATACCTAAAAATAAAACTAGATACCATGCAATAGCTTAGCTTAAGATAACAGAGCTAACAACAGAGTTACAGCAAAATATATTGACATCCCAACTCTATATCACTTTCCACTACTTCACAATTTTTCCCTAAGTAGGTAGAGAAAAAAGGGATGCTACCTACACCTAACAGATATGACCTCTTTTTCCCACCTCTTGTTGTTAATTTTACTGATTATTCTCCAGGATATAATAGGAAATAAACTCCCTTGCTCATTAAAATGAGCAAGTTAGATATTCTTTCTGATTTCTCTGAGTTGTATATCAATGTGATCGAGAGAAACCTGAGCCTGAATCAAATCATTAATAGACTGTGGCATAGAAAGAGGCAAAACCATTCCCATTTAGACTTTTGGAATTCGTGATGAAATGCAATAGTTCCTTAAGGATGTAAGCATTGTAAACGGTCTTCAAATAATTACTGTAAGAAATGGGTAAAAAAAAACCCAAAACAATGAAAGTTGAATGTAGTAAGTAGTTCATTGGGTCTATGAACTAAAAAATATATTAACATTGAACAGAAAAAAACCTGGCATGTACTCTGGTTCCTTGGAATTCCCATGAGTAACATAGATGTGTCAGAGTAAGAGGACTAGGACCCTTACCTTGACTGAGATCTATGGAGTGTCCAGGCAAGGCAGCAACACTTTAGAAACATCATAGATATCAAATTCAAGGAGCAGAGCAAGGGCAAGTGCCAAAGAAGGGTTTCTGCTCTAATCATAGGGTTGGGAGAAGGGGATTAGTTTGATGTTCTGAGGTCTCCATTTTTTTTTTCTTTTCTGTAGGTGTAGTGCTGAGTAATATCCATGGCTCTCTTCTTAAATTTATTTAGTTTTAATTTTTATTTTGAGACAGAATCCCACTAAGTTTCTGAGGTTAGACAAGAATTTGCCGTCCTTCTGCCTCAGCTTCTCCAGTAGCTGGGATTACAGGCATGTGCTACTGCACCCAGTCTAAAGCCTCAAATTTGACCATGAAAGATATTTTTCTTTTGATAATCTACCCAACAGCGAAATAGCTCCAAATGGCATTTAGGTGACACCAACTCAAGGGATGCATTTAGGCAGAGAAGAGGTGATATGGCAGGAAGCATAGGGTGAGGACTGGGTTTCTCTCGTGCTTCTCTAGGGGCTTCCACTCTGAGCGCTCAGAAGATTGCCAGAAGAGGAGATTGTACATACAGGAAACACTTCACTCCTCCATTCCTATTAGAAGACAAACAGGGGGAACAGAAAAACTCTACTGAAGTCTGGAACCATGTCCCTCAGGTGATTCATGTAGAGATAGTCCTTTTTAAAATGATACCTATCATCATCAAAGCAGGATTGGAAAAATCATGCCAGAGTTGATAATTTTCAAACAGATAGGAGAAAAAATAGCATGTTCTTCAAATCACACTGGACTATGTAGTCCAGGCAGAAAATAATATTCACTCTGTCAAATTGTGCTCACTTATGGTTAACTTAGGAGGAAACCAGCTACAACCTTCACCTTTGGTTAACTGAAAACTAATAAAGGTATTCACCATCTTGCTGCCACTGTTAGGACCAGATCCCCTACCCACATTTCAGGACAACTGAAACATGAGTGAGAAAGAATTACCATTAGATTTCCAAGGCACAGAGTTTATAACACTGGCGGTCAGACCAAGAGCCAGAACTGCTTTCACATATTTGGCAGTCTGGAGTTAAAGGAAGGAGAGAATATGGGGTACCAGATTTGGAAATACAATCAGATAAAAGAATTAGAATGTAGGATCTAAATTTCAAAAGAGAATTGGTAATCAGGCACCACCACTTGTAATAAAAAAAAAAAAGTTAAAATCTGCGTCAAGGTGTGCATGTTGAGAGATTGGGTAACATCAATGTGAGTTGACCCTTCCCCTTCCCTATGACCAGTCTGGGGGTGTGTTGACAACAAATTGTGAGTTGCTTAAGTGGAACACAAATAGGCAGATAATTCCCATTATACAAAATCCTTAAAGATAGTTTTCCATACCTTTTGTCCCTCCCAGGACAGCAGCAGACATTAGCTTAAGAACAACATGTAATATGTCTTACTACACTAAAGTGTATTTACTGGGAGATTCTTCTGCCTAAGGAAGGCAGAGAGTGGGGAGCTTCTTACTTATTTGTGTTGAGTAATTTACCTTTTGTGACTGTAATGTGGATCTTGCACACATGTCTAGTGACTTGGCACATATCTGAAAAGCACGTGATGGAGCTTGGGAGAGAAGGCAGAGCTGGGTTTCCTAACATCTATTATGTGAATGTGGCAACCCCTTCAAGAGGGAACAGGCTAGATTCCACAGGTGTGCTCCAAGCATTTTGTGTAACTATTACACTAATTCAACACAATTCTGAGACAAAGAAGCACTCAGAAACAGTAGCTGCCCTGGCAGGTAATTCAGTGATCCCCAATTTATATAAAATGACTTAGAAATGCAGGATTTTAGCATCATTATATGTAACATAATGATATTATCTAATAAAACTGTTCAAAAGACTGTTGTGTTTTCCACCCATATTTTTTAAAAAATTAATGGATTGATTTACATGTATGTATGTGTGTATGTGTGTGTGTGTGTATATATATAAAAATGGAATATTTAATACATATTTTAAATGCGCATATGTTGATTTAACTGAAAATAGAATCCAAACAACACAAGAATACAGAAACAATTTCATAAGAATAAGTTGTAAAAACTAATGAAGTCTGAATACATGTTTAACTTTTACATAATAAATATTTCTAACTTAATTTCATGTTCTCAGAGTCTGGAGGAGTAAGTTTCCCACTTAGTGCTTTCTCTCATCTTTTTATACATTTAATGGCCACGAATTAAGCCTTAGTGGCTGCTTTTTAGTACACTGATAATGGTCATCTGTTCTTCTCAAATTATTTTCCTAACTTACATATGCCTGTTCTACCTGTCCCTAACCCACATTATGCCAATACCTAGTACATTAATAGAACGGCTATTATGACAGATTTGTTACAGACACCACCACCCATTCCAAACACTGTTTTGGTAGTCTTTTCACCAGCTTGTGGAGTGCAGAGCAGTGTTTTTAGGGTATGTCATTTGTAGGCATGAAACAAACCTCACTGCCAAAACCGTGGATCTAAACCTAAAGTAAGGAGATTCAGAAGTTCTCAGGAGTTTAGGAGCTGAGCAATGTGGCTCTGCACAACATTACTTAGCAAGAGCCTCACCTACCCTCCTTTCCAGAGCACATTTGCAAAAGAGCATTCTCTGAGACTTGACAATTTTCTGTTTTCTTAGGAAACTCTGTACTGAATGTCACAGAAGTTTGTAATGGTCTTAAGATCCTGCAGACCTGATTTCTGGAAATTGCCAATCCATTTTCTCCTTCTGAGAAGGATGCCTCAGGAAGTTATTTTCACTCTTAAATTTTTCTTGAAACAAAGAGAATTAGCTTGCTGTTAAAAACAAAATCATTAAGTGCTCCACATTCCTCTATGTAGTACATAACCTAAGGATAGAACAAATTCTTGCCCTCAAGGATCTTACAATCTCTCCCAAAACACTGGGTGTGCATTAGCATTTTAATAGTGCAATAATTCTGTGATGCTGTTAGAAATGCTTTATTTAATTGGGCACAACAGTCACATTTTATTCTAATGAAGACTCATTGGCAGTATGGATTAGCATTTGCCAGTGGGAAATAACTATTAACCTTGATATATGTGAATACACCCACACAGAGTGGTCATATCTTTGCACAGAGCACATTTCTAAAATACAACAGGGGAGAAGGGTAGTGACTGAGGAGAAACCATAACCATGCTCTATTTACCATAGCTAGTATAGTTAAAAGTGAAGGAGAGTTGGTTCCAGACCTGGAGCATGGGTAGAAGATCAAAGTTATTTGATCAGTAACAACCTATCAAAGTTCTGCTACAATATCTGCAAAAAGCAAATGGTCTTGTTTAAATTTCAACTTGTCTTAATTGAATACTAAGTAAGGAGATATTGAGTAAATTAATATCTAGTAAACTTTTCTTCAAATATCCAGGTTTATAGCATAAGAGAACTAACTCTATGTTGGTTTTTGACTATGATATTGCCACTACTAGGTAGGATTTATAGGGTTGTTAAAACACATTTGCTACTTTCTATGGTAGATTCTACTTCATTCTAACAACTCCAAAGTATTAATATTGCTTAAGATTTTACAACTTGTACTAGGGCTCCAGAACTCTTTCTTAGCTTTGACAAACTCAGCATGTCTAGTCTTGTCACTTTAAAGTTAATAACAGTTGTAAGAGCATTAGAATAGTCACCTCTCATAAACAGAACCACACTTATATACATATATAAAACACCACAAAAATGCTAAGGAATCGTAAAATTGCTTGGTGCTACAACCTCAATACACAACTCTTTCATTACACACAGATATTTGAGTATCAAGATTACCAATGCTGCACAGAGACATCAAGCCAGAAAGTAATAGAAAATTCTCTTTTCAGAGATGCTGACTCTGAGACTTCATGCCCGTATGATTTATCCAAGATTTAGAAATGATGACAGCACAGGAACAAAGCTCATCCGTTTTGGAATACTGTATCTCCTGCAGAACCTTCCAATCCCCTTGACACTACCTTCAGTTTCAGAGGTGGACTTCTTTTTGTTTGTTGTTTCTCTGCTTGTCTTTCTTATTTTCACTTGCTTTGATGTCTCTAATCCTACTGATCCACGCAGGTGACCAAACTTTCATCCATAATCTGTAGCATTCAAATTAAAGGAAGGATTTATAGATTCTAGGATTTTCCGAGCACCTCAAATAAATCCTTCCTAGGCCCCTTATGAATGGATAAAACCATGAGCAGAGGATGAAGTTAAATTGATCCCAATCAATGTACCACAAAGCATCAAATTGCACTCACAGCCACTCAACAAACAAATAAAGACTGTTCTCCCCATGTTTAAAATAAATCCTTTTTACTCTGTTTTTCTTTTTATCCTAGTGCTCCTTGGTCACAAGTTTTTTTGTTTTTTTTTTTTCCTAACAAATATGATTCACAGGAGTAATTTGCCCTTGATTAGGTGAAAAAACAGTTTTCTGATTTTGACAGAATTCAGTTTCTTGTTTCCTTCAACTCTACACTTCTGAAATGCTATGTTCTGGTCTGTGCTACATTAATAACAAATATCTCTTTTTTATAAGAAAATTCTATACCACTTTAAAGAAAACACATAGGATGGAAATAACTGCATTTCCCCCCGTCACATTAAACAGAAAGGTTAAGCTCCTACTGACAGGAAAGATGTATTTGCAAGTGATTAGTTATATTTCTATCATAGTGCTTGCCTGTGTTCTTCCTTTGATGTTTAGACAAAGCTCTTGAGCACGCTGGGTTGTATGCTCTGATGTTGATTTATAGGTAGAACTGAATTCCAAACACTAAGCCAGTAGGTAGGCTTTAATAAAAGGCACAGACTTTCCCCCTGCTGGTTAGTGTGTGACTAAGCGATATTGTTCGAGGGCCTCAATCTGTCAAGACAGGTGTACAATGGGGGAGTCCTTCAGGCACAAAGAACCAAGCTATCCACAGAGGGCCACATTCTGCCATATAGGATTGCTGGGTTTCAAACTCTTAGGAGAAAAATTAACTACGTTAAAACAAAAGCAAAACTGTTTTCTGTTTAACAATGATGTTGACACACCTTCCCTAGGAGGGAAAAGTTAAAGATAATCACACAGTCAGACAGCAGGTGAGATTCAGGCCAGCCAGTGCCAGTCCTAAAGCAAACACATCAGAAGGAATGGCAGAGCATCTTCCACAGGGTTATCCAGGCCTTCCTGACTGACAATTCTCAGTGAGCTGGAGGGTGGGGATCAAGGCAGTGTTGTGGGCAGCTCAATGAAGCTATCTCGATGGGCCTCAAAAGGAGGAAATATTAAAGCAATAGAGATATTTGGTTAAATTAAGAGAGGCATCCCCATCTGGCCAAGCTCAAGGGGATGCAGATTACTATAGTCATAATATGGGGGTGTTTGTAACACCTCAGTCTGCTGAGTTCATAATCTCAGCACATTGAAATGCACAGGACCACACCATCACCTGAGCAGACAGAGATGCTGCTCATAATTCATTTTTGCCAGAAAGGCATCATTATCATCTATATATTTTACAATAAATTTTCCAAATGACGGATTGAAATTTCTTTGTTACAGCCAGTCTATTTTGGGACACTGCAAACTGAGAAATGTAATAAATATAAGTTTTTTGAAATTAGAGAATATATCCTAAAGGCAAGTCAGAAAATAGATCTTAAAAACAATGTAATAACTCTAACATACTGCTTTTGTAAAATAGTTATATATGTAAAAAATAGAAAATTCACAAATGATGCCGCCAATCAAATTTAACCCCTTTATAATCTTCTCTAAATCATTTTCTATTACTTGAATAGGAATATATTAATATATACATGAATGTGTAAATATTTATAAATGTGTATATATATTCTTATGTCTGAATATATATTCATAAATAAGGTATGAATATATGTCTTATAGTCTTATTTTTCCATTCTTTTTATTGGGAGTGTAATTC
Source organism: Glaucomys volans (assembly GCA_020662805.1). NCBI lineage: Eukaryota > Metazoa > Chordata > Mammalia > Rodentia > Sciuridae > Glaucomys > Glaucomys volans. The sequence continues at coordinate 303,297 of JAJEJO010001811.1, forward strand.
ATGAAATACACTCATTTCCAACTTGATTTTAGTGATAAAGGATTCACAATGATGGAAAGCTTATATTTTCTCTAGATTTTTGTTATTTTTAAATACATTATATAGTGAATATAGTAAATTTAAATCCATATTTTATTTCTGAATTAGTGATTTCATTATAATAAACATTCTTAGTACATTATTAATTTTTCTCACTGCTCAATTGTTCCTTAAAATGTTATTAATCTATTTTACTAGTTCTTGTTCACTAATCATTAGAAATTATGAATCTGAAATTAAAATTCAAATTTCTACATGCATCTAGATTGCTCTAAGGAATTTGTACCAAGTTGAGTACTAATACATATCTTTCTTATAGCTAAAACTTAAGAATAAGAAAAACGTGTATATACCCTTATCTTCACTCGAGGAGGTCACAAAACACTATAAAAATCTTAGGACCAAAAGATGCCCTATTAAAACATTTCCAAAACTGACATTTGATACTGAGATAGCTTTAGTCGACATTTCTTTTCATTATTCATTTATATGCATATATGCATATTTAGATTTAATCCGAATTTCATAATCATTAAATAAAGCAGTTATGTTTATGCTTACTATTTTATGTGTTAATACTTATAATTATTTGGCCAAAATCGTATTGCATCAAAATTTATGGCATCATACGCAATAGTGGGGTTTATTTTGACATATTCATTTTAGCCTTGCTTATGTCACGTGGTTGTTTTCTAGGTTGTTTGTGGTTCTCTAGTTCCATCAATTTACCAGAAAATGACATAATTTCATTTTTCTTTATGGCCAAGTGGAACCCATTGGTTTATAAACCACATTTTTCTTAAAAAATAACATTGTATCTTGAGAAGTCCATAAAATACCTAGATAAATGAACCGTGGACCTAATTTTTTTTTTTAGTTTTTTGAAGTATTCACTATCTAAAAGGAAACATTTTCACTAATAGTCATTTGGATTCTTAATCTCATTACCTAGGATGGCTGCAACTACAAGAGGCTATAAATGATGTTCCCAGTGAAGAATTTCTTCTAGACTAATAGCTCAGTCACTGCAAATTCAACATCCAACTTCACAACTTCACTGCTTATCAATTGTGTGATCTCTAAATCTCAAAAATCTCAGTTTTCACACCTGTAAGAGTGGAAAACTACGTTACCTACCCCATAGATTATTTATAAGCATTAAGTGTGAAAGTACATGTAAAGCATTTAAGAAAGATATCCCTGAAATATCCTTAATATTCATTATATGTTTTTTATTTATTTATTTATTTTATTTTTTTTAGCTGTGGTTAATCATCATCAGTTTCTGCTAAAAATCTACTCTTTCTCTTAGGGTTCCTCTTCTGGTAAATACCTGCATAATGCAGTCTAATCACTCAAGCCAGGAACATAGAATTGGATTATATATTTTCTTCTTCAAAATTAAATCCTAATTAATTGTTAATTATTTTCTTTATGTGAAGAAGAGTTTTCAGTTGGATACCATCTCACTTATTGATTCTTGCTATTATTTCCTGAGCTATAAGAGTCTTATTGAGGAAATCACTGCCTATACCTATATGTTGGAGAGTTTCTCCTGTGTTCTTTTTTAAAAGATGCAAAATTTCTGCATCTTCTAAACCCATTACTGGGATTTTGATCCATTTTTAGTTGACTTTTGTGCAGGGTGAGAAACAGAGGTCTAGTTTCCATTTTTTTTAAATATATGGATATCTAGTTTACTCAATACTATTTGTTAAAGAGACTGTCTTTTCTCCAACATATGTAGTTTTGTCAAAAAACAGATGACTATGGTTTGTAAGTTTGTCTCTGTGTACTAAGAATGAAACTACCATACAATCCAGCTATCGCCTGCCTTAAAACTTATCTGAAGGAATTAAAGCCAGCATACAATAAAGAGCCATGCATACCCATATTTATAGTAGTGCAATCCATAACACCCAAGTTATGGAACTAATCTATGTGTCTGCTATCATATGAATGGATAAATAAAATGTGAAAAAATCCAATGGAATTTTATTAATGCACAAAAAACAAAATTATGTCATTTGCAGGAAAATAAATGTAACTTGAGAACATTATGCTATGTGAGATTTGCCAAACTCAGAAAGTCAAGGGTCACATGTTTCCCTCTTAAGTGAAAAGTATAGGGGAAAAAAAAAAAAAAAAGAAGAAGAAGAAACAGAAAAAAAAAAGACAGGAGAAAAGAAAACAGGAAAACCTCTCGTGAAGCCTGGTCCAACCTACAACCTATGTGCAAATAGAAGACCTTCTCACCACTCCATTTCTTTTGGTGCTGAAGATTCTCAGCATTTTCAGCTAGATTTTACAATGGTATCTGGATATAAACTCAAAATTTTGTCTCTGTTCCCTCCAGGACAACCTCCACTCTGTTATTTCAATGATATGCCTAAAACTCTTAGTTGACTGGCAGTTCCACAGTTCCACAACATTTCCTTGATTACAAAATAAAATATAAGCTGCAGCCCACCAAACAAGGTTTTTCATGATCTGACTCTAGCCATAAGTCTTCTTGCCTCCATGATCTAGCAATGCCCAACTCTTCATATTTTGAATAGCATACTATAATGCTTATAAATTAAGCATTATGCTTATTCCTTCTTTTAAAAAGTACCATCTACAGCTCATGCCCCAGCTTAACTTCTCCCTCTGTATCAAGACATCAACAGTACTCTCAATCTCATCCTCCTATAACCCAGAGAGAATACATTAATCTCCCCTTTGTGTACTGAAGTGCATATATATAAGTATATATACTAATATAGTAATCAAATCATTTGAAAGTGATATATTTTAGATCTGTTTTTCCTTTATTACCTTTATTAAAAAAACTCAATAGTTTAGTTCAATACCTGACACGCAGAAGGGAAACATGTCATGTAAACTGAATATGAAAAGAAAATGTATTTGATTAAAATGTTTTAAGTTAATAGATCCATCAAGAACATGCAAGTGATTTTATTTCTCTAATTTCTCTTAATAAAAATCTATCCTGGAATTCTGGAATTCTTTCTTTCTTTCTTTTTTTTTTTTTGGTACTGGGGATTGGACCCAGGGGCACTCCACCACTAAGCCACATCCCCAGCCCTATTTTGTATTTTATTTAGAGACAGGGTCTCACTGAGTTGCTTAGGGCCTCCCTAAGTTGCCGAGACTGGCTTTGAACTCGCAATCCTCCTGCCTCAGCCTCCCAACTGGAATTGTTTCTTTAACAATTTTGTTTGTATTCATTTGGTGTTTTATCAAGTTTTATTGAGACTTTGAGTAGCATTATAACTCCTCTAACCGCAATAGGATTCACTTTTTTCCTATGCTGCTTTATGAGATCAGTCAAAATGAGAGAATAATTTGGCGTAGA
>JAJEJO010001812.1:0-65192 GCA_020662805.1 Glaucomys volans
ATACCTGAATACTTTATTAATGTTTCCCCCACACTTTTATTGGCATTAGAGTTGTACATATTGATGGGATTTGTTGTTACATATTTGTACATGTACATAGCAGTATAATACATGTTAGCGCACTTTCCTCCTTTAATATCCCGGGCATTTCAACAGAAGTCACTAACGTGTTTCAGGTTTATGTTAAAATAATACAAGCTAAACTTATAACACCTCTCATTCAAATTGCTTAAGCTTTTTTCTTAGTAGTGTTAAGGACCATGCCCTTCACCCATGATGGGTTCCTAAGTTCTTGTGGTTATTAATAAAGAATAGTATCTTATTATAATTAACTCCAAATTTATCCTGTTTGCTAGGATTTAACTATTCACAGGTTGCAAGTACTTTTAAGACTAGACTACCAAAAGAGATGCACATTGTCTGAAAAATATTCTTGTGACCCTCAGAATTGCTAGTGGTATATGCTACAAACATACTCCTATCTGTAAGTCTAGAAATATCATATCCATTTTAAAAATTATTGTTGGTTGTTTAAAAGCATGATTACAAAATTTGTTTCTAAAATTGGTTGTACTCATTTTTATAAACAGTTTACAATGATAAATTTTATTAAATGACATTCTCTTTCTCTTCTTTAAGGGGAAACAATCCTGACACAATTAATGTGCCTTATAAGGAGGGTACCCCATGTGAAGATTGTCCTAATAACTGTGAAGACAAGCTTTGCAGTAAGTTTTGCAAATGCAGTTTGTTCAAATTTGACCCTTTGGTTCAGGAAGCATGTGATCCACTTTTCTATAACTTTAGTTTCAGCCTCACAACATGATATATCAACAATATTTCTCCTTACCCTTCCATCATGCCCAGAGTGACCAAAGACCGTTGCTTTAATATATTCCCATGAAAATTAAAATGTCTAGGTATGAGAATTTGAATTATCATTCAAAGGTTAAAAATTCTTAATTAGAGTCAATGTGCATAAAATATTAACATTGAGTGTAGAACTTTCTCTGCTCTCTGAAAATCTCCTGATCTCCCTTATTGAAGCCCAACAATTATCATATTGCTTTTAGTTTCCCAGAACCCTAGAAATGCTAGCTGTTCCCTGGCTTTCCTACTTGCCTTACTGCTTATTATGGCATGCAGATTTTTACTGAGTAATCCTTGTTCTGCACCTGCTCTGAAACATCTTAGTGTATCTGTTTAGTATCCATTGATCAATTTTTTCCCATCTATCCCTCCTTTCTCTTTCCCAAGTCTTTAGAAACACCACTCTACTCTCAATTACTTTGGGAACAACCTTTTTGGATTCTATAAATGAGGAAGATCATACAGGAATTCTCTTTCTGTTTCTGGCTTGTGTCACTTAGCATAGAGAACTCAATTCCATCCACATCATGTTGCAAAGAACAGGATTTCATTCTCTTTGATGACTAAGTAGTATTCCTTTTTATATATGTGCCATATTTCCTTTATTCATTGATCACTTGATTGACATCTAGGTTGATTCCCTTACTCAGCGATTGTGAATAATACTGCAGTGAACATGGGAGTGCAGATGTCTCTTCAATAACTCATTTCATTTCTGTTGGATATATATCCAGTAGTAGAATTGCTGCGTTATAAGATAGTTTTAAAAAACTGAGGAACCTCCATACTGTTATCCCTAATGACTATCTTAATTTGCATTCTCTCCAGTGCACAAGGCTTCTCTTTTCTCCACATCCTTGAAAGTACTCTTTAGTCTTTTGGGTAATAGCTCTGCTTCTGGGGTGAGGCTATATCTCACTGTGGTTTTTAAATTTTTAAATTTTTTTTTCTAATTAGTTGTACATGACAGTAGAATTCATTTATACATTTTGATAGATCATACATAAATGGAGTGAAATCTCTCATTTTTCTGATTACACATATTGCAGGATCACATCAGTCATGCAGTCATATGTGTACGTGAGGTAATAATGTCTGTTTCACTCTACTATCATTCATTCCCCCATACCCCTTCCCCTCCCTTCACTTTCCTCTACCTAATATAAAATAACTCTGTTCTTTCCTATCTCCATCCCCTTATTGTGAATTGCTGTGCATTTCCCAGATGGTTAGTGACATTGAACATTTTTTATATATCTGTTGGCCATTTGTATGTCTTCTTTTGAGAAAAGTTAATTTCGGTTTATTGCCCATTTTAAAACCAGGTTATTTGTTTTGTGCTGTTGTGTTTTTGGAACTCCTTATATATTCTGAAAATCAACCCTTTATCAGATATTTAGTTTGCAAATATTGTCTTCCGTTCTGCAGTTCGTCTCTGAACTCTGATGTCTGTTTTCTTTGCTGTGAAGAATCTTTTTATGTTGATGTAATCCCATTTGTCTATTTTGGATAGTGTTTCCCATGCTTTGGGTGTGCTGTCCAAAAAAGTCCTTGCCCACTTCAGTGTCCTGAGGAACTTCCCCTATGCTTTCTTCCAGTAGATTAATGGTTGCATGTCTTGCAATTAAGTCATTAACTCTTTCCCTCTTTATTTCTTATTCTTTATTTTTTTGAGATGGAGTCTCACTATGTTGCTCAGACTGATGTTGAACTCATGAGCATAAGTGACCTTTTCCCCTCTAAGCCTACTTAGTAGTGGAGACCACAAATGTGTGCCACCATGTCCAAATCAACTACTTTGAGTTGATTTTTGTAACAGATGAGCTAGGGGTCTAGTTTTATTCCTCTCCATATATATTTCCAATTTCTACAACACCATCTATTAAAAGACTGTCCTTTTTCTAGTATGCTTTCTTAGCAATTTGTAAAAAGTCAGGAGTCTATAAATGTGTGGATTTACTTTTAGGCTTCCTCTTCTGTTACATTGACCCATGTGTTTGTATGTCAATATCATGGTTTTTCTTTTTTATTATTATAGCTTTTTAGTATATTTTGGAGTCATGTAATATAGTACTTTCTGCTTTGTTATTTTTGCTGAAGATTTTTGGTTTTGGCCTTTATTTTTTTGTTTTTGAGGTTCGATGTGAATTTAGTATTTTTTTCTAGTTCTTTGAAAAGTAGCATTAGTATTTTGATAGGTATTGCATTGAATATGTGTTTTGATGGGGATTGCATTGAATATGGGTTTGATGGGGATTGCATTGAATGTGTTATTGCTTTGGATAGTACAGCATTTTAACAATACTGATTCTTCAAAACATAAACACAGAATGTTTTTCCATTTATGTGTGTACTTTTCATTTCTTTCATTGATGTTTTGTAATTGTCATGGTAGAAATAGTTCTGCTCTTTGGTTAAATTTATTCCCAGGTATATTTGTAACTATTTTATGCGGAATTGTTTTCTTGGTTTCTATTTCAGATAATTTGTTATGGAATATAGCAATACTACAGATTTCTGCATGTTGGTATATCCTGAAATTTTGCTGAATTCATTTATTATCCCATTTTTTTGTGTAGTCTTTGGCATGTCCTACATATAAGTTTATGTCATCTGCAAATAGTGAATGGTTTGGTTTCTTTTCCCATCTGGATCAGTCCTTTATTTATTTTCTCTTTCCTAATTGTTCCTGTTAAAACTTACAGCTCTATGTCAAATGAAAGTGAATAAAGTGAGCATCCTGTGTTTTTCCAGATCTTAGAAAGTTTTCACTTTCCCCATTCACATAGTGGAAGCTCCTGGCTTCTTATGAATGACCTTATTAGGTTGAAGTATATTTCTTGAATACCTAAACTTTTCAGTGTTTTTTCATGAAGTGATGTTGACTTTTATCAAATACCTTTTCTTCTTCTGTTTAGATGATCATATCCTTTTTGTCCTTTTTTCTGTTGACATCATGTATCATGTTTATTGATTTCCATATGTTGAACCATACTTGCCTTCCTGGGGTGAATCCCACTTGAATGATCTTTTAATGTGCTGTTGGATTCAGTTTGCTAGTATTTTGAGGATTTTTGCACCTATGTTCATCAAGAATATTGTCTCACAATTTTCTTTCTTTTATTATTTATTTAACAATTGTTGTCATCCCATCCCTTCTCATTCAATCTATGTGTACTCTTAGAAGTGAAGTGAGTTTCTTGCAAGCAATGTATATAGTTGAGTCTCATTGGTTATGTAAACCATTCAGTCACTCTGTGTCTTTTAATTGGAAAACTTAATCCACTTACATTAAAAATATTCACAGATAAAGCCTTTCTACAGCCATTTTGTAACTTGTTTTTAATTGTTATGTAGTTTCTTTCATTTTTATTTTTTTCTTCCTCTCTTATAATCTTCCTTTGTTGTTAAGTGATTTATTATAATTGTATATTTTGATTCATTACTTATTATCTTTTATTTATCTGTGTATATTTTTGCATTCTGGTTATAACAAGTTACTTTAAAATGATAGCAATTTAGCATGTTCATAAAGATAAAAAACAAACAAAGAATATCTGTTGCTAAGGAAACTTCACATTTGCACTCCATTTCTCCCCTCATTTTTAATGTTGATATCCCATTTTACATCTTTGTATATTTTGCATCTACCTACAAAGAGCAGTCAGTCCCCACAGGCATCTCCCTGGGTCTAAGGTATGCTCAGATGCCTTGTCCTCAGTTACCAGCCCTCAAGTGTCATGGGAAGCTACTTCTCACTTGGCGTCATCATGGAGCAAACTGGCCCCAGACTTCTGAGTCATGACTTGGTGCCTACATTTCTTGTCTTCTCTCAGACCAGCCACACACTCTCTTTGCTGTGAAGCCTACAGTTGGAGGAGGGATGGCATGGGCAGCCCCACAGTCACTAATTATGCAAACCTGGATTACATCCAGAGCCCACAGCCTGACAAGTCAGTACACCAAAAGAGAAGGAGCAAGGCGAGGCTGCTCTGGCGTGTTAACTTCTGTGGTACACTGGTGGCCAGAGTCTCTTGTGTCAGCTGAAGGTGACACTGGCCAGAATACATATTTGTCTTCCTGGGCCCATGGGTCTCCTCCTGGCACTGAGACAGGAACATAGTCAGTGGCTTGGGGTCAAAAGCCAGTGGATCTTTCAGTATTGAATTTCTTTGGCTCAGCACAGAGTTCCCAGGCAATGTCCTCTATTTACTTTCATGTCATGCCCACCAGTGAATGGATTTTTTCTCCATATGGAGCTGCCTGAGGTTGGAAAGTGGTGCTGAAGATAGTCATCTGACCACCATGCTGACTCGTCCAGAAACAGTCCATTGGCATTGGCGTAGGGGCAGGGGCCATGGTGGAAGGTTTTACTGTGCTGAACCTGGTACTGGATTCTAAGAATATGTTTTGGGATTTATTACCTCTCCTGCTCTTAGCCAGGTAACATCTCTATGCTGAATTTCTTAGAGTCAAGGGAAGAGTAAGATGAACAGCTCTTTTCTTCATTCATTCTTCAAAACATCTGTTGTCATTATTATACTCAGAGCAGGTACTATGACCTCCGACCAGGTTTCTTTAACTCTTGTGAGAGTAGTTTAATGCATGAATAGCTATTAGAATCGATGTTTCTAAGGGGAGATGTGGCTGGAGAGTCTTTTTCCTCTACCACCTTGCTTCAACCAACTCTTAAGTCAATCTCACCGAAAGAGAAATAAAAGCCAAATGCATGACAATTTCCTCAGATAGCAAAAGTTTCTTTCTTACAGAGGTTTCCTGCAAACATAAATTCTTTAATCCCAATAGATAATTTTTAAATAAACTTTAAAAAGTCTGCTGAGAAACAATAAATTCAGATAAAATATCCTGTGGCCTCGCACTTGGAAAACTAGAATACTGACTTTCCTTTCCTCTGTTTGCTTTTGAAGTAGGATAATGGATTCTTCTTCCTGCTTTTCTATTTCTCATTCCTTCTTCTTGTTCACTCCCATTGTCATATCTCGCCCCATCTCTCTCTCTCTCTCTCTCTCTTTCACTTTTTATACCTTACTTTAGAAAAGAAATATAGTTGGAGAAAGATGCCTCCTCAAGAAACAACTAATTACCTATGCTTTGAGGGGAAAAATGATGGGGAATAAATTTATTTATTTTTTGTATCCAAGAGAAGAAAACAATGCCTCTAGTTGTTGAAAAATGTAGTATAAGTCAAAGGACAGTAGTAAATAGCAATTTTACTCAAGCAGATTGAATCTGTGACATGAGATATATATCATAAACCCTTATTCAAATATATATGACTGAAAAGAGGAATGGTTAAAGAAATATATGCATATAAGAAATGGCATTATTGATCAACAACAGTACTAAAAATGTAAGACCTGGATATGCAAACATTGTTTAATATGTTACAAATAAAATTTATGAAAATAGCAATTTCTATTTATTAAATTGGGAGGATTATATAAGTTAAAAATAAAAGCTAAAAGAAAATGTTGCATTGAAACACCTTATAAACTAAGCAAGAAACATGGTACTTACCAATAATAAAAAAAAATCACTGATACTGTATTTCCCTAGAGTATTATGTGACAGAACATACTAGAATAATGAAGGGTAACTAATGAAAAAGGTATGTAGTAATAATCTTGTCAAATTATTGGTCATAAGCAAAAGAAGCAGAGATACACTGCTAAGTACACAATGGTTTGGGCTATAAAATGACATCCACATACCACCTCCCCATTGCACTTCCATAAATCTATTTCCATAAATCTACTATAGTCCTTCTCCAAGTCAATGAAAGTTGAATCAGTTAATGACTTAGGAAAGAGAAAACATGTGACACTGAAAAATAACCAAGAATAAAACATAAATGTAAGCATAAAATTTTATGAAATTATTATAATCTTAATGAAATAATCAACCCTTATCACTGAAAGAGAAGCAAAAACAGTGTTTTTAACATTAATGAGTGATGGACTTTTTTCATTTATGTTAATATAATTGGATGTGCCACTAAAGAAATGTAACTTTACATCTGTTAAATATTAACAACATTAAATGCTAAAGAAGGAAAAACTGATTTCCAGTGTTACTTCATTAAAATGTTGCAAATACCCAGTTTTCAACCCCCTTCCTGCAAAATACAAAGAATCAGGTTGGCATGGCCCATTTATAAGGAGAAAGAAACAAGAGGACATGTTTCAAAAAAAGTCAATATTAAAGTTGCTAGGTAAAGAATTTATCAACTCTTTTACATGAATTCAAAGAGTTAAAGGAAACCATAGACAAAGAATTATAGGAAACCAGGAACATGTTGTATGAATAAAATATCAATTAAAACTAGAAATTATGAAATAAAGTGGAAAATCTAGAACTGAATAACAACTGAAGTGAAAAATTCACTAGAGAGGATCACCAGCAAACTTATGCAGGCAAAAGAGAAAAATAGTTGGTGAACTTGAAGATAGGAAAATTGAAATTATCCAGTTGGAGGACCAGAAAGATTTAGAATATTTTCTTTTTCTTTCCCTCCATCCCTCCTTTCCATCCTTTTCTTTCTTTCTTTCTTTCTTTCTTTCTTTCTTTCTTTCTTTCTTTCTTTCTTTCTTTCTTTCTTTTATATATTCATTTTCAATTTTTTTTATTTTGATTCATTGTGCACAAATGTAGTACAACTATCATTTCTCTGGTTGTACACAAAGGAGAGACAAACAATTTGCATATTCATACATGTACATAGGGTACTTCTGTTTGTCTCATTCTATTATCTTTCCTTCCCCTGCTCCCTCTCCACCCCTTATTTCCCTCTACACAATCCATCCTTCTTCCATTCTTCCCTTACCTCCCCCTACCTCCATTATATATCATCAATCACTTATCAGAGAGATCATTCTGCCTTTGGTTTGGGGGGATTGGCTTATTTCACTTAACATGATCTTCTCCAACTCCATCCATTTACCTGCTAATGTCATAATTTTATTATTCTTTATGGCTGAATAATATTCCATTGTGCATATATACCACAGTTTCTCCATCCATTCATCTTTTGAAGGGCATCTAGGTTGGTTCCACAATCTAGCTATTGTGAATTGAGCTGCTATAAATATTCATGTGGCTGCATCTCTGTAGTATGCTGATTTTAAGTCCTTTGGGTATAGGCCAAAGAATGGGATAGCTGGGTCAAATGGTGGATCCATTCCAAGTTTTCTAAGGAAACTCCACACTGCTTTCCAGAGTCACTGTACCAATTTGCAACCCCACCAGCAATGTATGAGTGTACCTTTTTCCCCACATCCTAGCCAACACCTATTGTTGCTTGTATTCTTGATAATAGACATTCTAATTGGGGTGAGATGAAATCTTAGGGTAGTTTTGATTTGCATTTCTCTTAATACTAGAGATGTTGAACATTTTTTCATATATCTATTGATTGTTTGTAGATCCTCTTATGTGAAGTGCCTGCTCATTTCCTTAGCCCATTTATTGATTGGGTTATTTGTGTTTTTGGTGTAAAGTTTTTTGAGTACTTATAGATTCTGGAGATTAGTGCTCTATCTGATGTGTGTGTGGCAAAGATTTTCTCCCACTCTGTAGGATCTCTTTTCACATTGCTGATGGTTGAGTGATGGATTTTGATGAAGGTATTTTCTGCATCTATTGAGATGATCAAGTGATTTTTCCCCTTAATTCAATTTATGCAATGAATTATATTCATTGATTTGTGTTCTTTGATCCAATATTGCAGCCCTGGAATGAAAACAATTTAACTATGGTGTACAATAATCTTAATATATTTTTAATGTAGATTGCTAAAATACTATGGAGGGATTTTGCATCTATGTTCAACAGGAATATTGTTTTGAGATTTTTCTTTCCTTAATGTGTCTTTATCCCATTTGGTACCAGGGTGATATGGGCTTCATTGAATGAATTTGACAGTGTCCTGCCCCTTCTACTTCCTGAAATAATTTGTGGAGGACTAGCATTGGTTCTTTAAAGGTCTGGTAAAACTCAGCTGAGCATACATCTCATCCTGGGCTTGTGTTGGTTGGAAGACCTTTTTTTGGTGCTTCAATTTCTTTGCTCAATATTGATCTGTTTTGGTTTCCTATATCCTATTGGCTCAATCTGGGTAGGTCATGTGTATCTATAAATTTGTCAATGTCTTTTAGATTTCAAAAATCATTGGAATATAACTTTTCAAAATACTCCCTAATAATCCACTGGACTTCACAAATATCTGTAGTGATATCTTCTTTTCATTTCTAATTTTGTTGATTTAGTTCATCTATTTTTTTGTTTTGGTTAGTTTGGTTATGGGTTTTTCAAATTTCTGTTTATCTTTTAAAAGAACCAAGTTGTTATAGTATTGATTTTTTATAATTTTTAAAATTTTCTATTTATTTAATTTTGACTGTGAACTTAATTATTTTCTATGTTCTACTTGTTTTGGTATTAGTTTGTTTCTGTTTATCTAGGTAGTTGGGATATATCATTAGATTGTTTATCTGGGGGCTTTCTGGTTTATTAGTTCTTTTAGTATAGTCACTTAATGCAATAAACATTACTCCTAACATCTGCCTTCAGCCAGGCACAATGGTGCATGCCAGTAATCCCAGCAGTTTGGGATGCTGAGGCAGGAGGATCATGAGTTCAAAGTCAACCTCAGCAAAAGTAAGGTGCTAAGCAACTCAGTGAGCCCTAGTCTCTCAAAATAAAAGGTAGAACTGCCCCTGAGGTCAATGCCTGGTACAAAAAAAAAAAAATCTGCCTTTATAATGTCCCAGAGATTTTTGTGTATTGTATCACTATTCTCATTTGATTCTAGAAACTTCTTTTCTGTTCTTATTTCTTCTATTATCCATTCCTCATCCAAAAGATTATTATTCAATTTTCATGTATTTATGTGGTTTCTATAATTTCTTGCTGTTGATTTCTAATTTCATTTTATTATGATCTGATAAGATACAAAGGGTGGTATCTATTTTTTTTATTTTTCTAAGACTTAAACTGTCAGCTCGGATATGGTCTGTTTTGAAGAGATTCCATGTGCTACTGAAAGAGAAGTAAATTCAAATTTTGTTGTATGAAATATACTATACGTGTCTTAGGTTCATATGGTTTATGGCATTTAGGTGAAAATGTCATTATTGATTATACATGTAGACAGCCTATTGGTGACAGGATTATGTTGAAATCACCCATTATTATTGTATTAGTTACTATCTGGGACTTAATGTTGAGAAGTGTTTGTTTTCTTATTTAGGTGCACCAAATTTTGGGGCATAAATATTTACTATCATTATATTTTTTCTTTTACCAGTGTGTAGTGATATTTGTTGTCTCTTCTGATTAATTATTGCTTGAAATCTACATTTTGGATATTTGTAGAGTTACTTCTTGTTTTTAAACTCTACTTTCAAGAAATATTGGTTTTCTGTGTGAATGACTTTGCCTAGAGGATGAGTCTCTTGTAAACAGCATATTTTGGGGTCTTGATTTTAATTCACTCTGCCAGTCTATTTTTTTAATTGGAATATTGAAACAATTTACATTCAGTGTTACTATGGATAGATGTCTATTATTTTTTAACATCTTAATTTGTTTTATATTTTTAATTCAGTACTCACTTTCATTTGCTTAACAACTCTTCTAGTGGTTTCATCCATTTGGGAGCTGTTGGGTTTATTTTTAAGTTCTTATTTGGTTAGAATTTCTTTCAGTATATTCTGTAGTGCTGGCTCAATGGTCATGCATTCTTTCAGTTATCTTGGAAAACTTTTCTTTGGCCTTCAATTGTAAATGATTGCTCTTATGTAGATAGAAATTTTGGTTATCGATTTTCTTTCAGAGCTTGAGTTATCTCTTTGCAGGCTTTCCAGAATTTTAAGTCTGAACTGAGAATTCAGAAATGAGCCTTTAAATATTTACCTTTAAATGTGCTCTGCCATTTTTTCATGCAACTTTTAATATTCTATCCTTACTCTCTATATTAGCTGTTTTGGTTATAATGTGTCTTGGAGAGATTCTCTTCTAATTCCATTTGACATTTCATAAATTTCCTGTATGCAGTGGCCTATTTAATTCCTCAAACATGGAAATATTTCTATTAATATTTCATTGAAAAAGTTCTTAACACCAATCTCATATATCTCTATGCCTTCTTCAATTCCAATGAACACAAGTTTGTCCTCTTGATCTTGTCCCTGAGTTCTTGGATATTCTGATCATGGTCATTTTTTTTTTCTTACTTTTCACTGAGTATTCAAATTCATGTACCCTGTCTTCACAACCTGAAGTTCTGTTTTCTACCTAACTAAACAATTGGTCATACTTCGAAGTGAGCTTTTTATTTAATTATTGTATCATTTATTTACAGGAGTTCTGATTAATTTGTTTTCTGAATCCCTATGTCATCTCTTTATTGAAATCATCTTTCATCTTCTGTATTTATTCTCTTAATTCATTTCTGAGATATTATTTTGGCTTATTAATAATTTCAATATTTTATAGTATTTCTCTGAAATTTCATCCAATTTCATATCTGTGGGTCCTTTGAGGATTATAAAATTTGGAAGGACTTGTTTGTCTGATTCCTCACGTTTTCAGAGTTCTTCGATTTGCATATCTATTGAGATAGAGTCTTCATCCTCTTTCGTGAGAAATTGTTTTGTCCTGTGCTTTCAGTAGGTCCTAGCTTCAACACATAGGTTCAGGGTGGTACAAATATTAATTTTTAACCTTCAATGCTTTTGAGTTTGCCAGTGCAGAACTATTGATTAAATTCATTCTTGCAGAGCTCCTCTGTTGATTTCTCTAAGCTGCCCTCTTCCTTTCCTACTTTTTATTCCATTTTTATATTCACTGTATGTTATTTTTAATTATACAGAGCAAAGCCTTAATCATTAAGAAATACAGTGTAAATTAATAAGAATGAAACTTTTATCATTATATATTGTCAATGCCATTGGTACTTTCAAAATTAAAAGGTAACTGGAAAATTATTCATCTTGATCTCCTTAGAGGTAGGTGGATGTATCAAAAAAAAAAAAATCTATCAGGGAAAAATCTTGTTTCAGCTTAAGACTTCTACCTTTTCCTTCATGGAGATCTCATTTAACTCATCACTTGTTTTGCACTCAGAATTACTTGGTTCTTCCCTATCAAATTTGATTAGTTACTGTTAACAAAATTTCTCTATGTTTTTAAGAGGGTAATCTCTTACTTCAGTGACTGTGATTTTTTTTTTTTTGAAACAATACTTTTTTTTTTTTTTTTTAGCTAATCCCTGCCTCTATTATGATGATCACAACAACTGTGAAGCAAAAGTAAAACTCCTTGGATGTAAACACCCATCTGTTAAAGAATTCTGCAAAGCTACTTGTCTGTGTAAGACTCAGATAAAATAGCCCTTTGCATTTGCAACTACTCTGTGCTGTGAAAATGAGATGTCTTCTGGATCGTATCTTTTTTGAGATAGATGTCTTGATATGTGGCCCAGGCTGGTCTCAAAGCCTCAAATCCCTGGAGTCAAGTAATAGTCCTGCCTCAACCTCCAAAGGAGCACCACCAAACATCACATCTTTTACCCTATTTACTTCAGTAGTACCTGCTGAATTTGATTTGTTTTTAATTACACTCATGATCCTAATTTTTTAGACTCATTTATGAACATCACTACATTTACATCAATGCTACATTCCTAATGCATTTTGAAATAAAGCTAATTTAAAACTTCCTATTACTTAAGTGAAAGATTAAGTACAACATTTTCTTCAAATTTAAAAATGGAATTTATATTGTTTAGGTGGACATAATTCAACTAATGGCGGAACTTCATCTCTCAACAGTAATCTGTTAAAGCTGTGCGTTGCCTTTTGAACTTCCTTCTGTTTTCTCCATTGACATCAGCCAAACCAATGCTTGTCTTCCCTGTACAATTAACTTAATTTTTTATTGTTTTAAATTTTACTTTTATTTTACAAACTTTTAAATTTTACTTTTATTTTAAATCAATCATTAAAATAAATTCCACCAAGCAAAAAAGAGTCAAGTCTCAATTTGCAGGAAAAATATTACTGTTAAAGGAGGTGCCCCCTGAAAATTCATAAGTGAAATAATACATGAATGTTCAGAGGTGAAATTATTAGACTATGAGAATTGTAAACTAATCAATGGACTAATCCACTGATATGCATTAACTGAGTGGTAATTCTAGGCAGATAGAGAAGACAGATCACTGGGGGCATGCCCATGTGGTTTATATTTTGTCCCTGGTGATCAGAGCTTTCTCTGCTTCCTGGTGGCCATGGCCTAAACTTCTTTTTTCCTTCATGATCTTCCATCATGATTTGGCCTAACCTCTGTTCCCGAGCTATAGTCAGTAAACCATGGACTGTCTGAAATCATGAGCCAAAATGAATTTTTTCTCCTCTGTGTTGTTTTTGTCTGATCTCTTGGTCACAGCAAAACAAAAGCTAACTAAAACAATTACCTGGAAGTGTATTAAACGTTTCATTATTTCATTGCCATTTCTAGGTAAACATTAGTGAAACATGAAAAAAACCTGATTTGTGTGCCATTAATTTAGCAAGATATGAATTTGACCATGATTAATTACAAGTTGTACTACATAGAAAGAGGATATTATCTTCCTAATTTCAAAAAATTGGAAAAGATATACAAAACATTGTGTAGTATTTTTAGGTAGAGAGCCATGAATAGGTGTGTAGAGGGAGGACAATAAACAAAGGTAATTTACAGAGAGGACATCAAACATATACATCAAAGCAAGTCTATATGTCATGGAACCTGTAATAACAGAGAGTTTTATCAATGCAGAAAAACATCTGGAAAATGGGGACTGGTGTATCAAATCTCTCCCAACCATAGTGAATTATAAACACTTAAGGAAACTATTGTTTCAAATATTAAGTCTGAGCCATGTCATATGACCACTCTTCATGACCCTTATAAAGGAAATTTGCTGAGGGTTATACAAAAAACTCAAAGTGTAATAAACCATTAATTGGCCACATTGATATATGAGAAATAAGACAAGAATGAAGGGACTCAGCCTGCTTAAAAACCCAGAATGTGTGAGATCTATGCTCTTCTCCCTGCAGATGGTTCACTCAGGGCTTATGCTATGGAACCTTATCTTCACCTTTTCCAAAAAACCCCTGCCTCTTACACTGTGCCACTTACTTGAAATCCTGCCTATAAGATGAAAAATAAGTCCCTAAAGAAACACCAATAATATATTATTAATCCAGATAGACATGAGCAGCTTCTGTTTGTAGATTCAGGGAAGACTCAAGGATAGAATGGTGAATTATTGTTGAATAAACAAAGTTGCAAAACTGCATTGAAGGCTTAAGGTTTTTTTTTTAATGCTTTTATTACTGCCTTGCAGTTACACATAATGGGAGGCCTTTATCTTGACATAATGTTTGGCATTTAAATTGCCCCATTTCTGTCCTCAATGTTACTTTTTTCCACCCTCCTCACTCCCATATATTACTTCTGCTAGTCTACTCTACTGGTATTTCCTCTATTTATTTATTTTTTAATTGGTACTTTAAAGATCTATCTAAATGTGGACTTCATTTGGTGTACTTATTTATGTACATAGTATGATTTTATAAAAATCATTCTGCATTTCCTCCCTTTTCCCATCCCTTCCCCTCTCCCTCAATCCCCTTTATCTATTTTACTGATTTTTTTCATGATATTCACCCCTCCTTTTTTTACTGTTTTCTAGCTTCCACATATAAAATATTTGACACTTGACTTTCTGCATCTAGCTTATTTCACTTAATACAATGTTCTCCAGTTCCATCCATTTATGAGTGAATTCCTTTATTTCATTTTTCTTAATGGCTGAATAAGACTCCATTGTGTACATATACCACATTTTCTTTATCAATTCATGTGTTTACAGGCACATGGACTGGTTCTATTACTTGGCTATTGTGAATTGTGCTGCTATAAACATTGATGGTTCTGCATCACTGTGGTATGCTGATTTTAGTTCTTCTGGACTACTACCAAGGAGTGAGATAACTGGGTAATGTGGTAGATCAATTCCTAGTCTTTTGAAGAATTTCTAGATTCCTTTCCAGTGGTTGTACTGATGTGCAGTCCCACCAAAAATGTATGAGTATAACTTGTTCCCCACATCCTCACCCACTTTTATTGTTATTTGTATTGTTGATAATTGCCATTCTGACTAGAGGAAGATGAAATCTCAATGCAGTTTTGATTTGCATCTCCCTGATTCCTAGGGAAGATGAACATTTTTTCATATATTGGTTGGTCATTTGTATATCTTCTTTTGAGAAATGTCTGTTTAGTCCTTTTGCCTATTGATTGATTGAAACATTTTTGTTGTTAAGTTTTATGAGTTCTTCACATATTCTGTATATTAATCCCCTAGTGTGGGAGTAGTTGGAAAACTTTTTCTCCCATTCTGTAGACAAGTAGGCAAGAGAAGGCTTTGTTGAATAGGAGTAGTGAGAATGGGCATCCTTGTCTTGTTCCTGTTTTTAGAGAAAATGCTTTCAGTTTATCTCCATTCAGTATGACACTGGCCTTGGGTTTGTCATATATAGCCTTCACAATGCTGAGGTAAGTTCCTTCTATCCTTAGTTTCTCCAACATTTTAAATATGGATTGTGCTAGATTTTTCAAAGACTTTTTTTGTGTCTGTTGAGATAATTATAATTTCTGTCCTTTTTTCTATTTATGTGGTAAATTACATTAATTGATTTGCTTTTGTTGGGCAGAACTTGCATCCCTGGAATGAACCCCTTTGATCAGGGTGTACTATCTTCTTAATGTCTTTCTGAATGTGGTTTGTTAATATTTATTAGAGTTTTTTTTTTTTTCATTTAAGTTCATCAGGGATATTGGTCTGCAGTTTTCTTTCCATGATGTATCTTTTTCTGTTTTTGGTATCAGGATGATACTGCATTCAAAAAGTTTATTGGAAGTCTACCTTCCCTTCTGTTTCATGGAATGTTTTGAGAAAAACTGACATTAGTTCTTCTTTAAAGGTCTGGTAGAACTTGACTGAGAACCTATCTGGATTTTCTTTGTTGGAAGGCTTTTAACTGCTGTTTCAGTCTCATTCTTGATATTGGTCTATTTAGGTTTTCTATGTCTTCCTGGTTCAATGTGGACAATTCATATGTATCTAGAAATTTGCAATTCTTCTAGATTTCTGAATTTTTGAAATATAAATTTTCAAAATAGTTTCTAAAGATCCTCTGGATTTCATATATATATATATTTCTGTGGTGAAATCTCCTTTTCATACTTTTCATGGTATGGGTGTTCTCTTTTCTTTTGATTAGTTTCAAAGGAAGAAATATTTATTGCATTGATCCTTTGTATTTTTTTTTATTCTCTATGTCTTTAATTTTGGTCCTGATGTTAATTATTTTATGTGTTCTGATTTTGGAATTAATTTGCTCTTCTTTTTCTAGGGGCTTGATGTATAGCAGTAGAATAATTATTTGGGATCTTTCTATTTTTAATGTGGGCTCTTAATGCTATAAACTTTCCTTTTAATGTTATGAACACATAAGGTTTGATATGGGAAGTTAAGGATAGATATATTTGCTCAAATTTTAATAATTTGAGGTTAAATTAGTACCAAATTATATTTTTAGTTTTCTTTACTTATTTCAATTCAATATTTTGGAAAAAGTACATTTATATACATTATGAAAGTGTGCCACGCCTCTGACTCCTTCTATACCATACAATGGTGCCTGTCCCAGATGAATAAATTCTGTTTAGTTACAAGACAAAAAAAGGAATTTGAGAACAATGCCTTCTTGAGGCCTAACCATGATTTTCCATCTAGATCTAGGAATATCTCATCCATATAAATGCTTCAGATCCACTCTCAAGTTCTATTTAAACTTCACATATTAGGCCCATTCATTTCAGGGTGTCTATTGTAGGAGGAAAGGGAATTTTTTCCCCTGTCCTCTGAAAGTTCCCTAGAATAAACTGGCAGACAGATTAAATAGGAGAAAAGGTAAAGAAATTTCTTATAGGAAATAGGAAATCTCACAGCAGTAAGGAGAGTAACAGGAGTGTGATTACCTATTACCCCAACATAATTCATATTGTAAAATTCTTTTACAATATGTTCTTTTCAGATATTACCATTGTGCTTCTCAAAATTTGCATTTTAATTGCATCACTTGCACCCTGCAGGAAAGAAAGCATATTCAAATATTTCCTAGGTGTGGTAGAAGAAGAAGGAAAAGTAAGTTTATATCTAAGTAAAATTCAAATAAAGCTATAACTTTGTCTTTATTTTTCCAACTTTAAATACCGTGCTGAGTTACTTAAAAGTATATTGTATTTGCTAAATATAAAAAATTATTTACCTCCAACAAACTCTGAAATTTATTAACTGTAAAAAGTATCTGGAGTGAGGAAAGAGAAACACTCCTCATGCACACTATCTTCTATTATCTTTACAGCATTCAGAATCACAGATATTATTTGGGAAATCATAAGAGGACTATTTTCTATCTTAGTTGACAGAGACAAGAACTGTTCCTTAAAAATTCTAAAAATTGTAAATGGTCATATCATTTTTATAATTTTACTGAATATATAATAAATATTAACAAATGACTTTGAAGCAGAAACAGTACCCAGTTGGAGTCTGGTCTTTCACAGTACTAAAGTGGTTCTAGATTTATAATAAAGAAGTTAATGGCATGGGCAGCAATGTCACCCAGTGGTCTGAAAACAGGGTACAGTGAGTCCTTATGTTAGAGGAGGTAGCTAGGTAGACATGAGCAGGAGAGATAGGAAAAGAAAATCCAAGCTCTGCCCCTGAGCAGCACACAACTGGTCACTTTACTGGCCATGGATAAATTCCATGTGGAGAAATTTCCAACAAGGCGAAATTGGTGCAGGTGTACTTGCTGCGCCCTCTTCAGTTTCCCTCAGTCCTTGACAAGGATTCCACTGAGCAACAAAGATGTTTGCAAGGCCTCATCTTTCAGGGATTCAGGGCTGTGGTTTCCTGTTGATTCTTTTCCTTGTGATTTGCATAAGTTTGGGAATTACTATGATATGTTTGGATTCTCAGAAACCTAGAATTTTAGGAGATATAGAACACAAAAATGAAACATCTAATCATACTGGGAATAACCCAAAGGAGTTCTTTTTCTGGTATAATCAGAGCATGACATATATAGAATGTTATGACTGTTATGTTAAGTGAGATTAGCCAATCCCAAAAATCCAAAGGCCAAATGGTCTCTCTGATAAGTGAATGATGATGCATAATGTGGGGTGGAAGGGTGGCAAGAATGGAGGAAGGATAGATAGCATAGAGGGAAGGGAGGGGTGGGGTCGGGGTGGGGGGTAATAATAACAGAATGTGTGACAGATCCTTGCCCTGTGTACATGTATGAATGCACAGATAGTATGACTCTACTTTGTGCACAACCAGAGAAACAATAGCTGTACTCCATTTGTGTTCAATGAATCAAAATTAAATAAATAATAAAAAAGAATGTTATGAATATTATCAACAGCTAATGTTTAATGCACACTAGATGGTAACTACTCCCAGATGACCTAAAGCACAAAAACAAGTTGCTCCTACCTTAGTTCCCAGAAAAGACTCAAACAACAAACTAATTCAGACTAGAATAATAGTCCCAACTATCCAGACACCATTTGGCAATGCTTATTTGATTAATGAAAAACCTTGGTTCCCCTCTCGAGTGCCTGCTGAGGGTCCATTACATTTAGATACCAGTTATCTCCTACAGGTAATAGATAAAAATGGATGGCATGTTGTTAGGTATAATGGAAAACATACATATGTATTTAGATTACCCTTTCATATAATGTTTAAATTTAGAAGACCTTGATGCATATTAAATTGCACAGAAAAAGCTTCTTGAACAAGATGGGTTAATGTTTACTGGGCAAAAGTAGAAAGCATAATATATAAAGAAATTCCTAAATGTTAACTTAGGGTCTCATAATATCATAGGTCTATATTAGGTTAAACTGTCTGGCATTTGTAACCACATGATAGTGGGGCTTTAATAATGATATTAAGATAGATAATCATTATAGGGTTCTGGGTAATATTAAACAAGAAGTAAAACTAGAACAATAAGCAATTACTAAAGATGATTAAAATATCTTTTGATCTAAATATAGGTCATGGGGACATTCTGATTCCTTATGTCGTTTTCCTTTTCTGTAACCACAAAAGTAAGTGGGACTGCCAATTTTTCATGTATAAAAAATATACTTGAGTGAATAAACTTAGAACTTAGCCTCAGATCACTGAGTCTGTGTTGCTTTGTTCTCCACTTCGCCAATGCCATCCCACTACCAGCGACCACCACGACCCTTGTGTTAGGGCTGGGCCCTGACATGCACTAAGTCTTGGTAGGAAACCTCAGCAACCATCCTAACACAGTGTACAGGAGGAAGGAGGTTCCTGGGCCAAATACAAAAACTCATCACATGGGAGACTCCAGGCTGTTCCCTCTCTTGGAGGCAGCCCACTCCACACACCTCAGGGTGTCATCCCATTGCACTAAGTAAACCCCTCATGTTTTTTCTGTGCCTCCAGGCTGACATATTTTCAGGGGAAGTTGTGTCAGTCAGTTTTGCAACCCTGTGGCAAAAATACCTGAGCACAACAACTCATACGAGGAAAAGTTTATTTGTCTAACAGTTTCAGAGTTTATCAGTCCGCAGATGACCAACCTGCATTGTTCAGGGTCCAAGGTCGAACTGTGTATCATGGCCAAAGTGAGTGGCAGAGGAAAGCTGCTCACTTCATGGAAACCAGGAAGCAGAGAGGAAGAAGGGGATAAAAGGCACAGGAACTTATGGGGACACCTCATAGACAACTATCACAGAAAACAAGAATGGATAAACTCCTCCATCTCCTGACAACTAACCTGTGACTATAAGCAAGACTTTTCTTTTTTGTTCTCATCTGTAATCCAGAGATAATTATAGAATCTACTCAATGGGTTTATGGTAATAGGTAAGTGAATTAAAACATATAAAGCTCAAAAAATATCTGGTGCTTAAAAGGTGCTGTTTTTGTGTAGCTAATAATAAATTAAGTAAATGGTAAGACCTACCAGCAGAGAAGTACAGGGAAACAGCATTCACATACACCATTGGTGGACCTACAATTTTTAAAAAACTTGCATAAACTCTGGTAATTATATCAAATTTAAGTAGTAATTTTATGTAAGAAAAAAATGGCAGTGGAAGAAAAATTTAAAATGATGAGTTTTTAGTGCTGTAAAGTATTAATATATTCAGAGATCAAGAAATCCAAACTTATGCCTGTTTCAAATGAGGACATAAATATTTGTGAAAGTGAATATTTGTAAAATTTTGTAATTTGTATAGGTACACCAAAGGCTAATACATGATCTTTGTAATTTCACTGGGATTGCTTTTCTTCCATAAATCCACTCTTTTCTTCTGAACGTACGTATAAAAGAAAGTTCTTTAGGTTTCTGTCGCATCATATCCCTTGGAAATAATAGAAAATAGAAACTACATTTTGCTTCAAAGATGAAAATCGAGTGACCCTAAATATGCTTCATAGACCAAAGATCTCCAAGAAAATGTGAGTCAGATGATGAAATTTTATCATGAGTATATTTATAGACCAGCAGCACATTTATTCATAGTATGAAAAATCCTATACCATATCTCAAAGTCACTGTTGGATGGAGGTAGTATGATCATGGAACAGATGCCCCCAAACTAATATGTTTGTGTGTGTATGTGTGTGTGTGTGTGCATACATACATTAATCAAGGTCAACAAGACCTGTGGAGCAAAAACTGATTAGGTTGTTGGGTCACAGTGGATAGAAACAAGATACAAAAATGGACCTATATCACAAAGAATGATGAAAGAAAACGAAAATGATGCCCTGGGCAGAAATTCATTCTTGACTCTATTATGAGAGTACTATCTTATAGTACTATGCTATAATCTATGATACTATTATATACTGCTATTTTATAATCTATGTAGATTCATATAGAGACAAAAATAATGGGATCTTCCAAGGTGTTCATACTGACAAGTGCCTATAGTAGAGTTAATAATGAATTTTCAAACTGTACTCAAAGCTTAAATATTTGGGGCATGATTGTAAGCCCTTTATTCTTCTTAATGTACAAGGACACTATTGTCCCCTTACTGCCAAGGGAATGGTAATATCGAATCAGTCCTGCGCTCAAACATGTCATGGTGTTTAATAACAGTGAGGATGTAGTGCGTCTCCTACATTTAGATCAGCCCAGAGGTCTAAATACTGGCTTCCTCATTGCCACACAGAATGAAACAGATTTTTTCACCAAGGACATCTCCTACATATATATCTGCTTATTTTTATGGGATAAAAGTGATAAAGCAGCATATAAATTTTACTAATGTGAAGCCAACAGTCTCGCATAAAATCGAGATAAATTTTCATTCATCTTTTCTTGAATCTAAAATTCAGAATTCATTATCCCTTAAACACAGACACCTTCTGGAAAGTAACTCCACAAGACCACAAGATGGCAGGATATACACACTGCATTTAGAAATGCTTTTAGCAGGCATTGTCTGGGCTCAACTGAATCATCTGGTGGTTTACTTAATATGGTGCCTGATGATTTTTTGTTTTGTTTTCTTTGTTTGCTTGTTTGTACGGAGGATTGAACCCAGGGGAGCTTTACCACTGAGTGACATCCTCACTCCTTTCTATTTTTTGAGACAAGTTTGAGACAAGTTGCTGATGATCTCTCTAAATATCTGAGACTGGTCCCAAACTTGAAATCGTCCTCCCTAGTCACTAGGAATACTGGCATGAGCCACTGCACCTGGTTTAACCCATGAAATTTTGATGAATCATTTATATAATTGCCTTTGGTATATTAATGGCTCTACATTTATTTGTAAACTTTTACAAATACTGGAGCTTCTCTAAATGTAAAATGAACAAAAATCTTGGATATTATTCAGTGGATAATTTCTTTTAAAAATGTGCATACTTTAAATAAAACCCAATTATATCTGAAAGCCATGAAAATTATTTCACAGTATTTAGGTTTCTGGCTTCACATTGTGCATCGTGGAAATCACCATTTCAATACTTGCTGCTGTTAGGTATTTAGACATTTGCAGAATGCTTAAAATATATTGAGTAGTTTCTATTATATGACTTTGACTATATAAGAGAATCTGAGGTGGGGTGTGTTATCCCCATGTTACATTTGAAGACACTGAAACCCAACAATTTCAGTTGAATTCCTCATTGCCACACAGAATGAAATAGATTTTTCACCAAGGCATCTGCTTCTGAAATTCAGAGGTAATGAAATAATGGGCCACTAGAGGGAGAAATAATGAGATATTTAAAATATTTGGACAAAATAGCATGTAGTTATTTTCTTTTTCATTCCTTCTTATCATTCTATGAGCAAGATTGTTATATACTTTGTAAAATGAAGAGTACCCAGAGCTTTCCACTGACCTGTAGTTATTTATCTCCACATGACGCTTCTGTTTTAGTATAAAAGCTAGAAGCATGTGTATGGAGTCCCAGGATCCATACCACTCCTTTTCTCTGAAACTTTCTATGATATTGTCATAGCAGAGTTCTCATTTTGGTCAAGAGTCACACTCAATTCTTTATAGAGCTATGCCATTAATCTTCCCCCTTCTCACACTAAAAATATTAATATTTTAAACCTGTATGCCGTATTTAATTTTATTTGTATCATCTGTTGCTTGTTCCTCTGATCTTTTTCCTTGCCTTCTTCTAAAGTACTTGAATATTTTTCACAATTTAATTTCAATTTATTTTCTAAAGTTTATGAGTATATACCCTTTTATAATTTTCTTAGTAGTTTCTCTCCTTCTTTCTATACGTATGTATGTATGTAACATGCGTATACATATATGAAATGGAAAACTCATGCATCAGTCTAGTGGTATTGATGCTTTGATACTTAAATGTAGTACAGAAGGTTCTCTTTGTTGGAATTCTATTACTTTTAATTTTTTTTTAATTTTTTATTTTAGTTCATTGTACACAAATGGAGTACAACTATCATTTTTCTGGTTGTACACAATGTAGAATCATACAATTTGCATATTTATATATATACATAGGGTTAGATGTTTGTCTCAATCTATTGTCTTTCCTTCCCCACCCCTTATTTTCTTCTATACAATCCATCCCTTCTCCATTTTTCCCTTGCCTCCCCCCACCCCTGCTATGTGTCATCAACCACTTATAAGAGAAATCATTCGGCCTTTGGTTTTTTGGGATTGACTTATTTCACTTAACATGATCTTCTCCAATTCCATCAGTTTACCTGCAAATATCACGATTTTATTATTCTTTATGGCTGAATAATTTTCCATTGTGTATATATATCACAGTTTCTTTATCCATTCATTTATTGAAGGGCATCTAGGTTGGTTCCACAATCTAGCTATAGTGAATTGGGCTGCTATAAACATTGATGTGGCTGCATCACTGTAGTATGCTGATTTTAAGTCCTTTGGGTATAGGTCAAGGAGTGGGATAGCTGGGTCAAATGGTGGATCCATTCCAAGTTTTCTGAGGAATCTCCACACCGCTTTCCAGAGTGGCTGCACTAATTTGCAACCCCACCAGCAATGTATGAGTGTACCTTTTTCCCCACATCCTCGCTAACACCTACTGTTGCTTGTATTCTTGATAATAGACATTCTAATTGGGGTGAGATGGAATCTCAAAGTAGTTTTGATTTGCACTTCTCTTATTACTAGAGATGTTGAACATTTTTTCATATATCTGTTGATTGCTTATAGATCCTCTTCTGTGAAGTGTCTGCTCATTTCCTTAACCCATTTATTGGTTGGGTTCTTTGTATTCTTGGTGTAAAGTTTTTTGAGTTCTTTATATATTTTGGAGATTAGTACTCTATCTGACCTGTGTGTGGCAAAGATTTTCTCCCACTCTGTAGGCTCTCTTTTCACATTGCTGATTGTTTCCTTTGCTGTGAAAAAGTTTTTCAGTTTGAATCTATCCCAATTATTGATTCCTGCTTTTATTTCTTGTGCTTTGGGAGTCATGTTAAGGAAGTCTGGTCCTAGGCTGATATGATGAAGATTTGGATCTACTTTTTCTTCTATGAGGTGCAGGGTCTCTGGTCTAATTCCTAGGTCCTTGATCCATTTTGGGTTGAGTTTTGTGCAGGGTGAGAAATATGGGTTTAGTTTGATTTTGCTGCATATGGATTTCCAGTTTTCCCAGCACCATTTGTTGAAGAGTAAGATCAAGTGTAGTATCTGTTCTTATCAGTTTAAATTATGTTTTTACCTTGTACTTTAAAACTATAATTATTTGCTCTATCAACACTAAACACCTCTCTAAAAATTCTTACAAGTTTCTTTCAACCAACAAAATTTAAGAAACGCAAGAGAAGTGTAGTCTGTTATATTTTACCCTTACTTTAAAATCTATTTTAATGCCGTTCTTCCTTTCCTGAGATCCCAAACCACCTTCTGTTATAATTCCTTTTCTTTGTAGAGAACTTCCTTTAACCACTATTTAAGGACAGGTTTGCTACCAACAAACTATAGCACTTTCCCTTCATTTAAGGCTGTCTTTTCTATTCCCATTTCTGAAGAATATTTTCTTTGTGTATAGAATGTTAGGCTGATGGTTTCTTTCATGAAAAAGAAAAAGGTTGTTTCTTCTCCCTTGCCTTTGTAATTTCAGATGGTAAGTCTTCTGTCATTGAGTTAATGTTTCCTTATAATTAATGTCTCACTTTTGTTGCTTTCAAAGATCTTCCTTGTCATTGTTTTCTAGAAATTGAATTGTGATGTGTTGGGGGCTCTCAGCTGGATCCCACAGAAACCGTGAGTGCAGGGGCAGGTTTTCTGTCTGTGTAGGACTAGGATTGAGCAAGTGTTGACCAAAAATATTTCCTGATCCGTTATTCCACACTTTCTCTGTCCTCTACTTCAGATAGTATATTATGCTTGGTGATTTTTTGTTTGTACTTATTGGAGATTGAAGTGGAGGCTTCAGTTGTGCTAGTTGTGGGCAGATACAGGACTCAATTGTCATGTTCTTACTCAAGTTTCAGTATTCACAGGCACCTCTTCTTCAACCTTAAGGAGTCTTCCTATGATTGTTGTTGAGGTATATTTGGTATTTTCTCTTTTAAGAGAGAGGACCTGGGAGAAATGGGCCCATCATGCTCAGTCTCCTGCAAATAAATCAACTTTTTTGAACTTCCTACAGACATGAATAGAGAATTTGCCTGAATTTGCTCTGGAAATGGATCAATTATCTGCTCATAAAAAAGGGTAGACTTTGATAATCCTCTGCTTATATGATTTTTTATGAATCTCCCAATCTCATTAGCTGATTAAGTCTAGCTACTTAAGTTGGGAGTATCTTCTGGTGGGGTGTGTGTGATGTTCTCCACCTTAAAATACATGTTATGTATTTGGAGATGATTTAAGCATGTTAATAAAGGGACAAACCATGATGGCATGCGATACGTATAAAACCTTCCAGTGGAAAGATTTTTAGCAAGCAGTTGTTTTCTTCTGAACAATGAAGAACTAATTCTGTGAAAACTTCATTTGTTTTATCTATTTTATTTATTGTGATTCTTTGTTATCTTTTTTTAAAAAACATGAATACCTTGCATAATGTATTTGCATCTACCTGGCATGGAATGTTATACTCCAGCTTCCATATAGCATAAAAATCAAGATTTTCTAAGAGGAAGTTCTCACAGTATGTGAGCATTTGTAAATTAAGCTCTTTTCTGCTTTCTAATAACTTTATGAAAAATTCTAAAACACCAAGCTAAATAGATTATCATTGATGGTACCCATAGAATAAACACAGACAGACAGGATTGGAAAACATAAGGCACAAAGTGGTACCCCACCACAGAACAACAAGGGATATCTTTCTTAAAAACAACACCAAGGTATTGGTGCTATAAACAGTAACACAACAAACAATATGTAATCATAATTGCTTAATGTGTGAACTGCATTGACTTACATTTCACTCACACTGAAAATTTTTTTGTGCAAAAATGTGCATTTACTACCATTAGTTGCATAGTAATCCTCATCTCCTTAGTACATACCATCTATTTGTTATAATTTTAAAAAATTTTTCTATGACACTCTTTACAAATAATGGGTTGATAGAAAATCAGGATCTCTAGACTCAAATGGTACTGATATTCAATAAACTATTTCCACATCATGAACTTCTTAGAATAAGTCAATTTTTTACATTTAGATTAAGTAAAATTTTATTTTATTTAGAGTAAATCAAATTACCAAAAGACTCCCACTAAATAAACTTTTCCCTTATTGATTTCTGTTCCTAACTCTACCTTTAACCAAGTTTCTAAATATACATGTATCTATTCATAGTATTTTATTCTGCCCAATGGTCTGTTCAGCTTCTTCCTTGTCTATGCCTCAATAATTTCCTTAATTTGGCCTAGTGTTTGTCTTAATATCTGATGGGTAAATAGCACTTATTTTCACTTAAAAATACTTCACTATTAAATAAATAATTCTTAAATTCATATTTCCTCTTCTAAAAATTCCATCTTATTGGATTTCAGTTGCTATTAGATTATATTTACAGATTACTTGAGGAGATTTTTTTTTTTTAAATTTTTAGTGATTCTACCTTTGAACATGGTGTTTGGACTAATTTTCCTCCCAGTTTTCTTTTAAACTCTGAGACAGAGACTAGTATTTTTTTCACACCCATCACAAAAGTTTTGGGGAAAACACGTATAATAAAAGTCAAGAAGAGGCAACAGTATACATTTATTTAAAGTAAGACACGTGACATGGGAGCCTTTGGAAGTGAAGAACCAAAGAAATGGGGAAACCTTGTTTTTTGTTTTTTGGGTTTTTTTTTTTCTTTTTGCTAGGGTTTGATGATGAGTGGGCAGTTGTGCAGAAGTATTGGGCAGAAGGCAGGATCTAAGGGTAATAAATTGGGGAGAACTTAGAGAGACCTGTGTTTGGATTCTTCTCTGAGTCCCTGTTTTCTTCTGACTTCAGGGATTTCCTTTCCCCTGGATATGGAGTGGGCATCCCTTACATGAGGGTCTTCCTATTTAAGAAAATAAGGGCAGGAGAAGAATAGAGTGGGTTTCCTGCTTCTGCTGCTTTCTCAATCACCAATGTGCCATAATCCCCAAATTCCCAAATGTTCTCCAGAATAGTCAATGAATTTTACTTTGCCTAATTCATCAATATTTTATAATGTATTAAGAATGGAATAAAAATAATTAAGTCTGTTAAATGAATGATATAAATAAATTGAGAAAGAGTGCAAAATGTTGCAAGATTACATACAATGTAATCTTGTAACATTAAAACACGTGTGATATTAGTTTAAGTGTTCAGAAGTGTTTCTAGAAATAATTTTGAAGCAGTTTAAAAAGAAAAGAAGAGGAGAATAAAGGTTGAAAGGTAAAAAAAAAACATAGCATGACTAATTTGCAGGAAGAAATGATCATGTAAGTTATTTGTATATTTTTCCTATTGAGAGATTTATATAAACTCATTAGTGGGTTTATGTCATTTTTGTATAAACTCATTAGAGAGTTTTACACCAGATAAAAGGTAAGGTTGTCAAACTAAGTAATTTGAATATACAGGCATTCATTATTATGAAAGTATTATAAAAATTACTGTTTACGACTACAATAAAAACTAAAGTCATCAGTACTTCTTTATACATTGATACATACTAAGATTTCAGTTCTTAGTTTACATAACTCATTAATCTATTTCTAAATTTCAATTTTTCCAAGTATATCTACCTAGAGTTTGTTATTCAAAGAGAACCTCTGTCACATAAATTTTC
The DNA here is from genome assembly GCA_020662805.1 of Glaucomys volans. Taxonomy (NCBI): domain Eukaryota; kingdom Metazoa; phylum Chordata; class Mammalia; order Rodentia; family Sciuridae; genus Glaucomys; species Glaucomys volans. The sequence continues at coordinate 27,830 of JAJEJO010001812.1, forward strand.
TGACATTTCTGTGAAAGCAAATATTTTTATTTCATCTTCTCATTTAAATTATGTTATTGCAGCATAAAATTTTTGTTGAAAAGTAATTTTTAAAATATTTTAAAGATATTTCTTCATTTTCCTTTACTCCCAACTTTTACTTTATAAAGTCAGACGTTCTTTCCCTTGGAAAGGGTATGATTTCTGTTTATGAAAAAATTTAAATGTTTTTCTTGGTTTTAATATTTAAGTTCACTATTAATTTTCTAGGCATACATGTGTCTTAAATTTGACCATTATATATGACATTTTTAGAAATCATTTATCATTTATGAAAGGTCATCAAAGTTTTCTCTGATATTTTATCTCTTTCATTTATACTTTTACTCCTATCACCTTGCTATGACAAATATAGGCAATTTCTTTTTAATTTCCATACACCCTGCCCTGACCATATGCTCATTTTCTCCCTTGGCCACATTTCAGTGATTCTGAAGGAGTTTTGTACCATATTTCCATTCATTAATTCATTCTTTAGCCACTTTTATATCTGATTCATTATAAACTCCATTACTTTCATTTATTTATTTTACCATTTCAAACACTTTTAATATTTTCTAATGGTTAATTCACAAATCCTTCTTGATCATTCAGATTTGTAGTATGTTTATTTCTCTAAGGAATTTTCTTTGCTACTTTAAAATAGTTCTGTTTCCTTTGGTATATGTTGTCCCACTTGTTGATGTTTTCTCATACTGCTGGAGCTCCTCAGATACATTTTTTTCCAATCAATATGTTTGTTGATTAGTTTAGTTCAGGCAAGACTGTAGGTAGCTTTACTTTTGTTCTTGGAGTGCTGGGTGAAAGAGAAAGACATAAACTCAACAAATCCTTTACTCGGTGGTTGATAGCCCCATTCTCCCTATTCTCTTTGCTAACAGGCAGACATTTTCTCTCCAGTGAAACTACTAAGCCAATCTAATAGCATCTTTTCTTTCTGGTTTGATGACATCCTTTTTATCTGAGCTAGAGGCTTCCAAATGTGTGTTTGTCTTTTGATTAGCGTTATCTCAATGTTGCCTCACAATTGACAAAGTAGGAAAAGAAATTGAAGCCTACTTCTAGGAAACTCTTTTCATGATTTTGGTTAAAGTTTCTCTTTTTATCTATTATTATTTTAAAATCTTTTCTGTCTCCTTTTTTTGAGGCCATTTTTGCTGAGTTTTGACACCATAATTCCAAGCTTCCTAAGCATTGAACTCATGAAATTTTTGAAGATGTACCCTTCAAACTGCCACTCCTATTAACCCATCTTGATTGCATTCACTGCCCTGATCATAAGACACAGAAGACAGAGAATATGTGCAACAAAAAAACTCTGTACAGCAGTTGACCTTTCTACTTGGACTTAGGGTGAACCTATCTCAGAAAATGCAAGAACTAAACCATACTAGGGATGAATCAGAATCCCAGAGTCCTTTGGACTAGATAAAAGGAATTCTATTGCTATAGTTTTGATCTCTAATGTCCCACAAAGTCCTGTGTGTTAAAGGTTTTCCACAGTCTTATGGCACTATTGGGAGTCATGGAACCTTTAGGGTCTGGGGTCTAGTGGGAAAAATTCAGGTCACTGGGGCATGCCTTTAAAAGGGACATTGAGTCCCCAGCCCTTTTTCTTCCTCTCATTGTGCCTCCTAGCCTTCTGAGGTGAGCAGTTCTGCTCTACCACATCCTCCCACGTCCCTCCCTCTACCTCACCATAGGCCCCAAAGCAGTGGCTCCAACTAACCATGGGCTGACCCTCTTTTTAAGAAAAGAAAGAATACCGTTGTGTAGATGTATAGCAGTTTGTCAATTGTTCAGTTGAAGGAAGTCTAATTCTTGTAATTATTATGAAAGCTACTCTGAACGCACTTGTTTCGAATTTTGAAGGAATATAGGTGTTTGATGCGCTTGAATAAGTACTTAGTAATTGTAGAGAAGGCTCCTATAGTAGACCTAGGTTTACTAGAAATTTCCAACCTGCTTCCGAGAGTGACTATAGCATATTTTATCTCCAATAGCAACAAGACAGAGTTTCCATTGTTAGGCATAATTAATAGTAATTGTTATTTTTAGATTGTAAAATTTTATCTATTTTGTAATGAGCATAGTACTATCATTTCAGTGAATGCTTAGTATTAAAACAACTGGATCATATTCTATTTCCATGTTTAATATTTTGAGGAAATAGCAAAGTGTTTTCTAAACTGCCTGAACTATTTCTTATTTTTACCAGCAATATATGAGGATTTCAATTTGTTCACATTGTTATCACCACTTGTTTTGTCTTTTTTTTTTTAAAGTCGGGTCGTAGTGCCTTTCATATGTACCTTTCAAAATCTCCAGGCGATACATTTAAATTATTTAACTTATAGAAAATATTGAATGAAAAATGATGAAGGCAGTTTGATTAATAAATGAATCACCAAAATACAGTTTCTTCAGAAGGAAAACATCTCACTCATTTCCATTTCTTTCTTTTTTTTTTGGTGGGGAGTCTGGGGGATTGAACTTAGGGGCACTTGACCACTGAGCCATATCCCCAGGTCTGTTTCGTATTTTATTTAGAGACAGGGTCTCACTGAGTTGCTTAGCACCTGGCTTTTGCTAAGGCTGACTTTGAACTCCAGATCCTCCTCTGTGAGCTTAGGAGGTTCAGGTATTACTTGCGAGCACCATGCGTGGACACTCATTCTCATTTTTAACGAAAGTTTTCATCAAGAAAGGCGAGCCTCTTTTCAGATCAATTTGTGTTACACAGGTAGTGAAGCAAGGAGAAAAGATATGGACCTTCATCATAATTTTGCGGTCTGCATGAAATATCACCATCACTTTCAAAGAGTTTTACTAATACTTTATTTGATACGAGGCTATGTAATTCTCCTACCAAGCCCTTTATCACAGTAGTCTGAAATTAGAAATAACAAGGGAGTGAAAGATGACATTATTTCCATCCCACTCTAGAATGGGTCTAAACTTAAATCTAAAAGCAAGGTATGCCCTTAACAGAAATATAAAGCAAGACAAGGAAAGAACAGAATATTCTGCTACCTTGAATACACAAGATTTCATTGATCCACTATTTCATATTTTGTCTCTATTTGGTACAACACAGAGTTTTACACATGAATGTAAGAGAGTTTTACACTTGAATGTAATTAAGATTTAACAAGAGGCAGGGAATGCAGACTCTGGGGGGTTGTAAAAGTTATTATTTAGTTGGTTTTGTTTCTTTAAGAACAAGACCAATTGTCAAAGGAAATTTAGGAAGAACTTACAGAACTATAGACCATTCTTATGTCGATTTTCTTTACTTCCCCAACTGGGACTACACCTCTACGTCATCTTCACTACCTTTTTCTATCATTTCAATGGGCACCTAGCAACAAGCTGTGAATTCAGATTGGCAGGACCCTGGACCAATGGCCGGGCTGCATCGCCTTCCCGGGCCCACTGCTGCCGCATGGGACACTCACAACCTCAGAAGGGGCGGGCCCAAGGGAGGCGTTAGGCGGTTCCACCAACTCGCCTCCCAGCCGCCCGCCGAGGCTCCTTCTTCAGCACCCCCAAACAGCAATCCACCTAGCGCTTCCCACTGCCAAGATGTCTCTGTCTAAGAAGTTGCCTTTGGACAAACTGGATGTCAAAGACAAGCGCGTCATCATGAGGGTGGACTTCAACGTGCCCATGAAGAAGAACAGCATTACCAACAACCAGAGAATCAAGGCCGCCATCCCCAGCATCAAGTACTGCCTGGACAATGGAGCCAAGTCGGTGGTGCTGATGAGCCACCTGGGTCGGCCCGACGGCGTCCCCATGCCTGACAAGTACTCCCTGGAGCCCGTTGCTGCAGAGCTGAAATCCTTGCTGGGCAGGGACGTGATGTTCCTCAAGGACTGTGTGGGCCCAGAAGTGGAGAAAGCCTGCGCCAACCCCGCCCCCGGCTCGGTCATCCTGCTGGAGAACCTGCGCTTTCACCTGGAGGAGGAAGGCAAGGGCCAGGATGCCTCTGGGAATAAAGTAAAGGCGGAGCCTGATAAGGTACAAGCCTTCAGAGAGTCACTGTCCAAGCTAGGGGACGTGTATGTCAACGATGCTTTTGGCACTGCGCACAGGGCTCACAGCTCCATGGTGGGAGTGAATCTGCCCCAGAAGGCTTGCGGATTCCTCATGAAGAAGGAGCTGGAGTACTTTGCCAGGGCCTTGGAAAACCCAGAGAGACCTTTTCTGGCTGTACTTGGTGGCGCCAAAGTGGCAGACAAGATCCATCTCATCAAAAACATGCTGGACAAGGTCAACCAGATGATTATCGGGGGCGGGATGGCCTTTACCTTCCTGAAGGTCCTCAACAACATGGAGATCGGTGCTTCCCTCTTTGACGAAGAGGGAGCCAAGATTGTCAAAGAGATCATGGCCAAAGCAGAGAAGAACGGTGTGAAGATCACCTTTCCCGTGGACTTCATCACGGCTGACAAGTTTGATGAGAATGCCAAAACTGGCACTGCCACCGTAGAATCTGGCATCCCCGCAGGCTGGATGGGTTTGGACTGTGGCCCTGAGAGCATTAAAAGGAATGCTCAAGTTGTGTCCGAAGCCAAGCTCATCGTTTGGAATGGCCCTTTGGGAGTCTTTGAGTGGGAAGCCTTTGCCAAGGGAACCAAGGCCCTGATGGATGAAGTTGTGAAAGCCACGTCCAGGGGCTGCATCACCATTATAGGGGGCGGAGACACTGCCACGTGCTGTGCCAAATGGGACACTGAAGATAAAGTCAGCCATGTGAGCACCGGAGGGGGTGCCAGTCTGGAGCTGCTGGAAGGGAAAACCCTCCCAGGAGTAGAGGCCCTCAGCAACCTGTAGCTCACAGAGTCCCTCCACCTGTTTTCTGTCCTCAGCCTTTAGGTTAACTCAGTGCTCTAAGATCTCAGTTTGACTTTGGAAAGCCTACTAGATGTCAGGATCCAGGAAATGCGCAGGCAGTGAGCCATCAGGAACTCCTTACATCGGAGAAGCCACTTTTTCACTTTAGCTTTGTCATTCGTTTGCCTACCTCTTTGAGATCTCCTTTGGACCTTTGAACTTCACTGCTGTGCCTCATAGGGAGGATATATTCTTAAGTTGCCCATTAAAGAGAGTTGAGTGTGCTGGATATCTTTTTTATTTTTTCTTCGTTATCAGTCAAAACTTTATTCTTGCTGGTTGTGGTAGCAACACACCTGTAATCCCAGCAGCTTGGAAGTCTGAGGCAGGAGGATCATGAGTTCAAAGTCAGCCTCAGTAACTTAGTGAGGCCCTAAGTAATTCATCAAGACCCTGTCTCTAAATAAAATATAAAAAAGGGCTGAGGATGTGGCTAAGTGATTAAGTACCTCTGGGTTCAATCCTCAGTACCAAAAAAAAAATATATATATATATATAGCTGTGCTCAGGACTTCTGTCCCCAGGCGCCCAGGAGTCCCCCAGACTCCAGGTGTCAGGACCTCACTATTCCCTTGCCTACAAGGCCCAGTGGGGGAGACCCTACCCTCTGGTGACTCTGGGCTTCTTAGCCCTGGACCAGCTGGTCAGCATGGTGAACACCCCCAGCCCCAGGCGGCCCAAAGGAAAGGTGAGGGCCTGCGGCTCTCCACCTCTGCACACCTGTCAACTCCTCCTGCCTGGACCACTTGCTGCCAGAAACCACTTCCCCAGAACTGCCTGGGGGGCCCCTGGAGCCCCAGCCACCTGCAGCCCCTTCCCAGGGAGGCCAAGTTCCTCTCTGTTCCTCCCTGAGGCAGCCAAACCAGCCTCATCAACGGGCCCAGGAAGGGGGGACTCTCCTCCCTGCTGCCCACAGGGGCACAGACAGAGCTCTGCCTGCTGCTCATGCCTGCTGGGCCCACAAACTCCAAGACAGGTGTCTAGAATAGTTCAAACTTGTTTTCACTCATTCCTTTAACTATTTTTGGTGAGATAAGGCCTATTTTGAAGGGAGGTTGAGAATGTATTCTCTCTCCAGACAGATAACATTGTACCCAACTAAAAATCAGTAAATTGTATCATTAAAACCAAACCGAGTGGAATGAGCATTCAGGGAAAATTTGCAATTTCTGACAGCCTGGTATTCTGGCTGTTCACATATCATGTATCCTTCCTATATGAGAAGGTAATTACCAGGTGCATTCCAGTGTCTTGTCCAGTTGCTGCATCCTGTTCAAATTTGGATCTGTCAGGATGATGCACAACCCTTTCAATGTGAGCCAGAGGAGAGCCCACAACAGTCTGGTAACCTGAAAATCACTGTTATCTTGCTCAATGTCCCTAAACTCCCATTCAGTATATCCCAATATTCACTGGTAGAAAAGAAATAGAGTAACTGCAATAAAAGTATTCATCCACACACATCATTGATTCATTACAATTGTTGCATAACTACATAACTCCTTCTGAAGCAGATGTGGGAGAAATAGGCCACAATGAGCCACTGTACAGATTTTCTAGCTTTCTCCCTCTGATGCAATTTTAGGAAACCAAGGATATATTTATGTCCCACACTATCAATTAGAATGCCCTATCACTTATAATTTTCATTCCGTCTGTATGGTTTTTCCTAGCTATGCTCTTTTTTTTTTTTTTTTTTTTTGTTATAAAAGTTTGCAAAAAAGCAGTAACAACTGCATTACACTGATTTTTCTTCTTTCTAAGCACTTGTCTTGCACCCGTATTCTCTTAAGAAATATATTGTGTTCACCACAATACCATCAGCACGATCTTTACAAAATGTCACAGTTGAAAAACGAATAATTACCTTTCAGCCTTCTACGTCTTTTTATTTACTTTCTCCCACCTGATCCTTTAGTGTCATTTTTCTGAGTTTTATTAAGGCAGCTCCAACAACAGGAGCAATTTCTACATTACTTAGTCTATAAACTAGTAGTTCTCATTCCGGGACAAATTTGTCCCATAGAGGACATTTGTCAAATTCTAGAGACATTTTTTTTTTGTCATACCCATGGGGATGTTTTTAACTTCAAGTAGGTATATCTAAGATGCTAGTAAACACACACAATATTCAGGACAGCCTCTTACAACATAGAATCAACCAGCCTAAAATGTCAACAGAGATAGAGTAATAAATACTCTTCATGATTGAACTATCAAGTGAAAATTTTAAAAATATAATTCTTCAAAAAGTTAGACTATTGTTTTCTTTTCAGGTAACATTCCTGTTTGGTTATGCTTAAGTAAGACATCTCTTGAACTCATCCAAGGACCCAGTGTAGCCAAACATTACTCTTTTATCATCTGCAATTCACTTCCATCTCTGTAAGCAGGAAGATCAACTCAGTTGTTGATATGTTCTGGCTCAGTGGGTTGGGAAAGAGCAGTCATTCTGTCTTCAGGGAAGAGCATCTGAACTCATCCATATCAACTTTGCTTACATGCCCTGGACATGAACTCAGCAATATGAATACATTCAGCTCATAGGGAGCCTGGGCAAGGTATTCTCTGGCCGAGCGCTCATGGGCCAAGTTAAAACTGCTACTAAGGGAAGGAAGAATAAAGGTGAATTAATTCAAGATACCATCTAAAAGAAGAATCTATATGAATTTTATAATATACTGGAAGATCCATGGAAAGCATGCTTTTGTAGATGATTTACCCTAAAAAAAAAGAGCAACATTTGGAGCATAGATAAGTACACATCTTAGGCAAAATGCTTTTTGAAAGAAATTAAAATGAATTAAGATGACAATATAAGACAGAGGGAAAAAGTGGCAAACAGCATTAAAAGGAAATAACAAATTCAAGTATTGCTAATACAGAAAAATAAATGGTATTAGGAGGAGTAAATAATAGTTCTGAGAAATGAATGGGTAACTTAGGTTGGAATACTGGGGAAAAACAATGCAATGCAGACATATCAACAGATATTTTGAGTTCTTTATCTCTATATATGAATGTTTATACATGCACATCTATTATCTACATAAAATATTATATATGCACATATTTAAGTAGGGTGTTTTGAACAGTTGCTCTCATTTTATAGGTAAAGTTATAATTGTGTGCTCTTTGTTAAAATTTTTTTTTAACAGTCTATGGCATTACCCCAGGAGGGTAGTATTGCCTTGGTATTTTGATTGAAACTTACCTTGTGGGTCTTGTTTTGCCCAAGGAAGCAATCGCATCCTCACTGTGAGACCCTGGTAGAACCCCTGGAAGTAATACCTCAAGACTGGGTCTCCTTGGAGTTCTCATGACTCAGGAAATTCCCCAACTACAGTTCTAATTCCCCTACACTGGTACTAGTTCCTATGGAGCTTTATTGGTGTTTACCTGCTCTAAGAAATTGTTATTCTGTTACCTGTTAACTTTTTCTCCAATAGAGGGGCAGTGGTTTGCCCTGGGACCTTACTTCTATAATATTTCTAAGCACAGATGTTGGTTTTTATAATTTCCTCTATTTTTAATTGTTGCTAGGACAGAGAGTCAATTTCTAAGCTCCCTACATGCTAAAGAAGAAGATCAAAATCTGGTTCTGTTTTGTTTTTATTTTTAGATTTGAACATATTTTAAATTTCTTATTAATATTCTTTCAGATATTTTATTGTGACATCCATTGCTATTAGAAAAATAACTAAAAATACCTGTCTTTCCAACAAGTTCTACCTACTATAAATTTCATGTGTAAGATTATTTCTCTCAGAAGATAGCTAACCCTCAGTTCAATTACATAACATAGTCTTACAGCCTTCCACTCTGCAATGCCAGGCTGAGCTTGAACACTAAATTGGAGTGGGAACCTTTTGATGTTCCCACATATTTTCCCTGAAGTTATGATACATATCAAGCTTTCTCACATTGAGAAAAATCACTATATGTCCAAATATTTATAACAATTCTTTCCTAATTGAACCCATAAACCATTTTTTTAATTTTTGGTGGAAATCTAAAATATTAGGTTTAATTTTTATTGTGGCCAATATTATTTTTGTTTTTATTTTTAGTTTTGGTAAACTAATTCATTATTTTATCTTAGAATAACAAAATATACTTAAAGCTAAATTGAAAAGGAAATTGAGGAGAAGAAAATAAAAATAAAAGATATGGTTAATCCAAAGCATATGGAGCATTAGCAAATAATAATGAAGACTTGTACCAGGTTTTCTAAAGTAGATTAAATTTATGAGAGCAGAAGATTTCAAGTGTTTCTTCTGGTTTCTATGAAAGCAGATCAAGACTCAGGCAAATTGGAAAACAGGGCATTTGGCCCATTGCCGACAAAATTAAATACAGAAAATATTTTTTTTTTTATGATTCCCAATACAATTGCATAGAGTGCATTATATCAAACACTGTGGTCACTGATTTTATAACACATACTTGACCATACCACAAATGTGTTCTAAGTCAGCATTTTATAGCTATATTGCTGAAATTAGTTGAGCATTTCTACGTAAGCACTGGGAATGAAAATGAATCCCCACAACCACAGTGCTTTACATATTCTACTATATGCCCATTTTACATGTTCGTTTCTGCTTCTTTTAAAACTTCTTCAAATTTTCTGCATTTTCTGTTATGAAATAAGCCAACTCTTTGAAGAAAAACTTAATTTTCTCTCTTTCCAGATTAAATATCTCCTCTGTTTTTCAACCACATAGCACATTTTTTCATCAGACCCTTCAATTTATTAGACATCCGTATTAGAAAAGTTTGTATCAAAAAATACAGGATAATCCCATTTTGCTCTGGAATAAGGAGTCATACTCCACCTGGAATGGCTAATCACCCCAGGAGGCACATTCAGAGACTTCATCCAACACAATTTACTGAAGGGATAATTTTTGCGTGGGTAGGGTGAAGATTAAGATGAAGTTATGGCTAGTAACTGGAAAAGCCCTGGAACTGAAGCACTAAGGAGAGGGAACCGCACCAAGAGGCAAGTGAAAGTTGTAGTTGGAGAGAGGCTGCTTGATAGGTGTCACAGAACCACTGCCATATGTTTGTTGGGGTCGGTAAGTCAGATTAAATGATTCAATTCTTCATATTCCTATCTCCTGTGTGCCTTCCACTAGTAGAACCAAACAGGAAGTGAGGGAATGAGAACTTTTGAGGATTCAGACTCCCAAGGCAGGGATCAGGGTGAAGAGAGGTTGTGATGGGGGAGCAGTATCCAGCCTCTCGGACATCTCTGGCTGACTTCCTGTTTTTCTTTTTTGCTATTGTTGCTGTTTTGTTTTACTGAGAACTGAACCCAGGGCTTATCACCATTGAGTTACATAGCCAGCTCTTTTTAATTTTTAATTTTGAGACAGGATTTTCTAAATTGCCAAGGCTGGCCTTGAAACTTGGAATCCTTCTGCGTCAGCCTACAGAGTCACTGGGATTTCAGGCATATGCTACCTTGCCCAGTTCTGAGTTCCAGTTTTTCAGTGAATTTTTTTTCAAATGTCACATCATAATCATTTAGATGTGATATAGCAAGTCCCAAAATAAAGAGACATTTCTAATTTGATTGGTCATACAATAGGTAAATTATATGAATGTTTCCAAACATTCATATATTGCACCATTGTATAGACATTTATCTTGCATGTAAATAAACCCAAACCTAATTTAGTATAACAACTAGCCTGTTTTCAGGTAATTATAGGTAGCCAATTTATCTCACCATACTCAAATTATGCACATGCCTAAATGTAGCACAGTTACTTTGCTTCTGTGTTCAAGTGCAAATACTGTTCTCACCACTGATCTAAGCTCTCTGAACCTCTTCTGGTTCTAAGCTCTGCCCAGTTCAGGGATCTTTCTTCATTCAAATAAACAGAGCCCTATTTAATGAGACTGATGTTTTTCTTCTAATAAGACACAAAGATACATGAATGGTACGAATCTACATCGTGCACAACTATAGAAATGAAAAGTTGTACCCCATTTGTGTACAATGAATCAAAATGCAGTCTGTAAAAAATAAAAAATAAATAAATGTTTTTTTTTAAAGATACAATCTTTCTAAATGGTTAATAGAGTGGCAAAAAGTTCAAAAACTTGTAAGCACTTATATTATTTTTATTCTTTTATTTTTGGTTGGTCAATTCTCTTTTGTTAATTTAGTGGTCCTTTTTAATTTACATGACAGCAGAATCCATTTTGATATAATAGTACAAGCATGGAATACATCTTATTTTAGCTAGGATCAGGATTCACTGTGTTGTTTTCATCTATGTGCATGGGAAAAGTATGCCAGATTCACTCCACTGTCTTTCCTTTTCCTATTCTCCCTTCCTTTCCTCCATTCCCCATTGTCTAATCTACTGAACTTTTATTCTCGCCCTCACCCCCACATATGGGTTTGCCTCCACATATTAGAAAAAACATTTGACCTTTGGGTTTTTTTGTGGTGGGGGGGGGTGTTGGGGGCAACTGGCCTATTTCACTTCTATATTCTTAATAATAGGATAATGGCTTATCTGAGCATCCACTCAAGGTTAATAACATTCTCACAAGGTCAGAGTTCTCTTGGAAAGAAGAAACATTTACAGGAAATCATTTACATAAACTGTCAGACTACTCCTATAAAATGCTTGTCAATTCCCAATTCACCTTCGGTCTTCAAATATCCTTACAAAATTTTGGGCTGAGTATGTTCTGAAATCAAGTAATGCATACTGTCCTTAATTTCAAGTAATTTTCCTGGTATTTAAAACCTACTTTGACAATTGAGGTTTTAATTTGTCTGCTCCTTAGTGATGAAATCTGTCATCATATCACTACTGAAATTTTGGCATCTATATTTTTCCCAGTCTTTTTCAAATGCTACTTGGATAATATTGTTATCCAAGGATTGTCATCACAGGATGAACAAGGACTGCCTGGTTCTGTAGACAGCTGCTAGCAGTTCACTTTCTGTATTTGTATCTGGTTATGCATATATTCCACACTACAGGTTTTGAAAAGGAGGACTAAGTCTTACTCATTTTGGCACCAAAACACATAAAAATTGTCTGATACAGTATAGGGGTTCAAAATGTTTTTTAATCAAATGATTAAATTATAGATTGTGAGTATAGTATTTATCCACCCTTTTCACATGGGTTAATAATTGATTCTGCATATTGAGAATTTTCTTTAAACGTTAGACTACACAATTCATCTATGATATATCACTTAATCCTTAGACTTGCATTACAATGCAAAGTTACGCCATTTTACAAATAAAACACCTAAAGCAGAGATGAAATGAAGACCTTTTTCAACCTTTTCAACTCAAGGTTGAGTAAAGGAGTCTCTTTGCAGTCTGTGTTGTAACCGCTAGGGTGCACTGGCCCATGGGAAGCAATCTGAATTTAGGCAGCCTAAATAATGATTCTAAAACTACAAAGACATCAGGGAAAATGAAGACGTATTCTCAGATACAAACACTTTGGATTTTGAATATTTTCATATTGGTACTGATGCTAATGAGAAATACTTGATCATTGTTGATACTGATGAAAGACAACTTTTAATTTCTTTTTTCTTTCCTTCTTTTTTTTTCTTTTCTTTCTTTTTTTTTTTCTTTTCTTTTTTTTTTTTTTTTTTTTAGAAAAAGGAAAAAGTTTTATTGCATTGCTAGCAAAAGAGAAATACAGGGACTTCTGTCCCAGGGACTGTTATTTTGCCCATCATCAGGAACAAGGGGCTTTTAAAAAGGTGATTCAAAGGCCATATTCCATGGTTCTTTGTTGGAGTTGTAATTCATTTGCTAATTTGGGAGACAGTCATTTCTGAGATCCTCTGGTACCATCCCCCAAGTGTGGATCACTTAATTCCTATAGTGGGTGGGAACACAAGGACAGAAAACTTTGCCTAGGATGGGGAAGAAAGGTAATCTTGTTTCCCCTGAAATTCAGGAGGGGGAGATGAGAGAGGAAGGGAAACATACCCATTTTAAAAAGAAGTTTCAGTGGCAGAGGAGCAGGGGCTATATTCAAAGCATTTCCTCACATCAGTTTCTACATTCCATTTCTATGGAAAAATGGGCCATGACATCGCCAAGCTGTTTCCTGCTGAAGGATAAGTTGGGGAAAGTATCCCAAAGTCCTTGTTCTCTATTGGGTGGGGTATGGACAGTTAAGGGTATTCAGCATCAGAGCAGTCCAGAGGGCCACAGTGGCAGATAGCAACAAGACAGCAAAGCATTACTTTTTTTGTAAACAATTAGTACAAAAGCAATTAGTATTTTATCCAGTCGCTAAAGACCATTAAGACAGTGACTTATATTAATGAAAAATAAATCAAATTTATCAATACAGGAGGCTAGGAAGATTGGTAGGACTATGAAATCAGGCTCAAATGAACTCAGGCCAAACTTTTGACTCTAGAGTCCCTTGTGATCATTATTACTAGGCACTCCAACACAAAAACTCTTCCTTTATAGCCTTCAGCTTTACTTAATTTTAGTAAGGCTGATACAAGTGTATATCTTAAGTTACATTTTTAAAAAGAAGTTTTTCCTTTAAATGTCTATGTAGGACTGTGCTTAAGCTATACTCTCCTTCCACGTGTTTAAGACCAAGTTGGTAAAAACTGACCTTGTTCCTATCTACTCTTAAAAGTCAGCTGAGATTCCTCAGACATCACTCTTGGGACAGGTGCAAAGCCTCTTGGATCCTTTAGCTTTCTTCTACCAGTGGTGCCATCTGCCAGGATAGGCCAGAGTCTTGTTGACCATTTGTGGCTTCTCTTAGAAGCATTAGGAACATTTCCCTCTCTAATGACCCTCCTATTTGCAGAATGTGCATTGGTTGGCTTCCTGTTCTCTAGGTTCTCTCCATCCCCCAGATCAGCAGATCAGGTGACTCACCAGAGTTGCAGGGTCCAGAGAAGGGTCCCATCATCTCTGGGTCCTGGTTGACCTTAGAGGGCAAGGGCCAAAACATTGGCTGCTTTTTCCTTGGTCCTTTTAACTTCCTTGACTTTGGTCTCCAAGATTTGGGATTTAAACGTCCAGCAGGCCAGTTTCACCAGTTTTAAAGTAGGAGTAGAAGCTTCAATAACTTCAATATCTATAATTTTACAGCTATCCCTTTCATTTAATTGGGGTTAGTATGAGTACAGAAGTCATCATTATATACTATCTGTCTTATAGGTCATGTCTTATTATGTCATAATAACTCAAGTTGTTTTATTAGAAGCAGTACTCTTCAGAAATGCTAACAGGCAACAGTTATAAAGTTTACAAAAAAATACAAAATGAAATTAGTAGAGCAAAAACAATTCAGTTTGTGTAATAGCTATGAACCAGGAAAAATGATTTTTGTAATCTTAAACCTTTACTTAGTTATACATTATAGCCTCTGTTTATTTTGGAATTGCAGAAATCTTAACAATAAAAATCAATCCTTTGAACACAACTTTAAATGAACTCAAGTCTAGCCTATTCTGGATCCATTCTAACATGGAATAAGGTGGGAGGCAGAGCCTTACCTCAGGTAGGTGACAAATGACAAATAACACAATACAAATTAAACCTGAAACATGAATCAAAGGCTAAGAGAGTTTTATTTTTCTTTTGGTGGAAAAAGTGGCAAAATTTTTCCATGTTTTTCAATGTCACCTTTAAAGAGACATATTTCCAAAAACACATTTAAATTCCTATTCCAGTGTGAGGAGTAACACAAAATTGTGTATATAACTTATTGACAACAGGTTACTTTGTCCAGCTATAAAACATCAAATGACATGAATAAATATCAATCAAGTTTGTTGTTTGTATACAAATCTGAGACTATTGCTTCAGATAATTTTAGTTTGGAGAAGGCCAACTTGGTAAAGCATTCTCCCCTAAGCTTTACATTTAACTAAGTTTATCTTTTAAAGTACAATTTACAACCCAAAGTGTATGGTAACAATAATCACATCTGTGTGGTTTAGTATACCAGCAAAAATCAAAGAAAAACCTTAAATCTCTTATCTATTTAGGAAACAGTGTTGATGATCAGAAATAGACTTTGTCAAAACAAACAAATGTAAGACAGGTCATCAAGTGACAGTGTGACCTTTCTATGTCAGATGCAATGTGTAAAAGAGAGCACTTGTTGGTTACCTTGCCAGTTAAGCTAGACAAACTTTCATTTTATGAACTTCTCACATAACACTTAGAAAAGGCTCAAATAGATAAAGTTCTCAGACCTATGCTTATATCTAGTCACATATACTTAGGGTGCTTACTATATTGTTATAACCTAAAATAATAGTTGCTTATCTAACCAGTTACAAAATAATCATTTAAAAGACTTTAAGACAGGTACAAACCCTAATTTCTTTAAGAATTAGCTTCCCTAAGTAATAAAACCTAACAGATACAAAAAATTATGTTGATAAAAACCAATTAATATTTCAGATTTTGGTTCATTATCAGTACATTAAAGTTCAAATAACTTTGACTGACTGTACTAATTATAGCCAATTTAATCACAAATACAAAATTTTTGAGATTTACTTTCTGCAAACCTTCACAACTTGTTTACATCCTTAGTTTTGTCCTCTCTTTCATATTGGACTTTAGCACAAGAATATTGCTTTATTAGACAAAATACTTTCTAATCCAGAAACATTTCTTTTACCTTCTAATTTTCTGTACTAAAATATATTTCCTTATCTATAACTTTCTTTTTTCTCTTCTAGTTTCAGATCCTTCCTTAAATTCATATTCTGAAACAATCCTTATGAATGTTATCTGTGCATTAATCTACACAATAAATTTAACCCCAGGAGACCATTGGACAATATCTGCCATATACAAAAATTGTGCCCTAATCTTTTTTCTCCCTTGTATTCAAGGGGTTGGAGCACAGGATACTTTTGAGCCTGACCTGTCTCCTTATCATTATCAAAATGCTATCAACTTCATTGAGTTCCCACTATAAATTTTACCCAGAGGCCTTTCCTTATGCTAGGCACATTGATATTTAATAGAGGAGGCTCTTTCCATCCTTTTCTTTAGGCTGTCTTGAAGATCCCTTTACAGAGACTGCCAACAAAACATGGGTTGGCTTTAGTTTCTGTCTTTTTCTCTTTTCTGGGTGCACTTATTTATTCTGCCTGTCTCCTCAGGCATTTAGTTTGATGGGATATTATTATATGAAGAGTTGATTTGCTACAGTGATGAGTATCCCCTGGCCAAATGGGGTGTCCTGTCAGATCTTAAAGGGGAGACTATTCCTATTCCTAGGTCATAAACTTACTGTGCCAGAACCTCCTGCCACATGCTTTGGGACCAGCAGCCTCAACCCTCCACGGGCATAAAGGATTGGAAGGCAGGGCAGAGGCCAAGTTCTCTTTGGCTATTTTTCTACAGCCCAGGCAGCTTTCCTGGAACTATTTTCCCAGTTTAGGGCTGGTGTTCTTGACCCACAGCGAGATGATCTGTGGCTGGCTGGGGCCAGGCTGAGAAACAGTGCTGGAAGTGCCAGCATTGGGTTTAAAAGATTTAAATTTTCTTTTCCTTTTCTACTGATGTCCTATTATCCTTGCACCCCAGAGGCAGTGTCTTTTGGCACTTTCAAATTAGTTCCTGACTATTCAGACCCCTTATCATGCAACTGCTTAAATGTCTGTACATACAGAATACCTTTCATACACTTTATCAACTTCAACATCAAGATTGTGTAATAATCCAGAAAAAAACATTCAAAGGCCAGATTGTGTTATATAAACTGTCTTTCTCTTGGGCTTATCCCTATAGGTGGCCCATTCAGCCAAGATCTCTTTGCTCAAGAGACTCCCAGTAAGATCAACAGAGCAAGTCCCATGTCTTAAGGAGCAAGGGACAGATACAAAAACCAGACAGATAAGAGAAGATCACCAAAACCAGGGTTGACAGATGGGAACCTTTAAAACAGATAGATCTGCACATACAAATTTCTTTCACTTACTTTACGTTTGACAGATCAACTCCAACTGTAAGATTTTATAATTCAGAAAGCTTTTCAAAAGCTCGATTGTTGCTATAAAACATTATCTTAGACAGGTTTATACCTATAGGTGGCCCCCTCTTCAACTTTCTTTACCTCTGACAAACAACCTCCAATTGAAGATTATACAAAAAAGAAACACAGACAGACAACAAGAGAGGAACCCTAAAGCCATGGCCAACAGATGGGAACCCATAAATTGACCAGCCAACATCTTTCCCAAGACACAATCTGTAGGATCAATGCACTATTGGTCAAGTCTTAAAAGAGGCAGTAACAGATACAAACAAAACAAAAACACAGACAGATAACCAGAGGGAATTCCCAAACCTAAAGCCAACAGATGAGAACTTAGAATAGACCAAAAGAGAATAAGCATCCCTAGGTTCTTGAGTCCCATTTAACCATGACCCCTACACCAGTGGTGCCACAGATGTCCCCACAAAGAGGGACCAGATAGTCCCAGGAAGAGGAACCACAAGTGTGGAATCATGGATCTCAGCATGCACTCTGGAGGGACCTACCAGATGACCAAAATTGTCACAACTTTCCTGAGTTTGGTTTCCTTTTTTCAAAGTGGACAATGATGGAGCACTCTGTCTCCTATCTTGCTGTTGGCTCTGAACAAGTTTGCCAGTTACCTTACATCCACAGCATGAAAGTGGGGTTCCTTGGAGAACCAGGTCTTCCCAAGAAAGCTGAAATGGGCTGATTTGGGTTCCACCTGGGCTACCAAATTTGTTGCTGAAAGCTTGGTCTTTGTCCCTGGTGCCAATCCAATAACCAGGACATGGTTTTGAGAACAAAGAAAAAGAAATTATATTGCTTTGCTAGCAAAGGAGAAATGCAGGAGCTCCTGTCCTGGAGGCTGCGATTCTCAACAACCTTCAATTTTATTTAAAAAAAAATCACACAACACTACCAATTAAAGATGACCAGTTCACTAGCCATGTTCGAAATGCAGGCTTCCGTTGACTATTTAAAGTGTGTTCTTTATTGAAAACAATAAACATACTAGGTCCCTTGACATTTTCATTTGATCACATATCTGTGAGCAAGAAGCTTCTGCCTAAATTTTAAGTCTAGATTTATAGTATTTAATAATCGAGAGTAAGTATCAAAAATTCAAAAATTTACTCCCTCACGTTTTCTTTCATCAAAGATATAGTGCAGGATATTTTACCTCTTCCTCATTGAAACCATGCAAAATGTGCTGTTGAGAAACTAATAAGTTAAAGAATCCACAAACACATTTCCCCTAAAAGTAGTAAAATGGAAAAGGAATAAATTCACAGGAGGTTTTTAAAATATAAATTTTTATATTTTTCTATCCAAAATGATTATATAAAATTAGGTGACATTTAGTTTATCACTCAGATTTTTCCCATTCCCTTTCCTCTAATCCAATGATTTTTTTTCTATTCATTTTTACTTTTTTATAATTTATGCATTATGGATATCCACACAGGTGAAATTCACTGTGTTATATTCGTGCATATACATAGGAAAGTTTGGTCAGATTCGTTCCACTATTATTCCCTTTTACCATCTCCTCTAGCTCCCCACCACCAAATCCCCTATTTCTATTCCATTGATCTATTTTCACGGAATTCTTCACCTTTTCTCATTCTTTTTCCATTTATATTTGTCTCTCATGCATATGAGAGAAAATATTCGACCTTTGATTTTCTGAGTCTGGCTTATTTCATGATGTTCTCCAGGTTCATCTATTGCTGAAAACCTCTTCAGAGTCAAGCCACATATTCTTCAACCTTTTGAAAGAACAAAATCTTGTTAACACTGTTCCCCACAGTTCCCCTATTCCAGATATAAACTTGTAGTAAAGTTCTAGAAAAGGTTGAAAAAATGTTATTAAATGTAGTAAAATTGCTATATCATTACATAGAGGCTGAAAAGGGGAGAAGAAAAAACTGGATTAGAAAAAAGAAGAAGGAAGGAGCCAGAATGGTGGCACATCCCTATAATCCCTGCAATCCCGGCTGAGGCAGGAGGATCCTGTGTTCAAACCCAGCCTCAGCAACTTAGGGAAGCCCTCCCTAAGCAACTGAGGGAGACCCTGTCGCTAATAAAATATTTAAAAAGGGCTGGGGAAGTGACTCTGTGGTTAAGTGCTCCTGGGTTCAATGCCTAGAACCAAAAAATAAAAAGGAAAAAAGGAATAGATAAGACAGAAAGGAATAATACACACCAACATAAATCGAAGGTTAAGTTGGATGGGGGTGTGTATTTGAGGCAGTAAAAAGTAATGCAAGAGGGAAAAGTGGGGGAATAAGAGAGCAAGTGGAACACTGAAATCAGAAAGCAGAGAATGATTCCAATTAATGCTTTCAACCATTAGAAGAAATATAACCAAATGGTTTGAAGGCACAATATCAAATAATAGGGCACCATCCATCAAATCAAAATGAAGAGTGATATATATGTGTGTGTGTGCATATATATATATACATATACATATATATACACATATACATATATATACATATACATATATACATTTACATATATATATGAATGATGAAAGTTGATATTAGAGCCATTTATAGTAAACCATGGCAAGGTGAAGAAAATTCTTATTGAATCTTGCATAGTATTTCATCAGGATTTGGAATCTTTAGAAGATGTCCACCATTCTTTGGCTTTGGATCCCCTAGAGGTGCTGGAGCACAGGAGCCACTCCCCTAGTTCTCCTTTGTCAGCCCAGGGCCCTGAGACTGAATGCTTTCAGGGTGTGGTGCTGTGTCTTTTGGCTGTTTCTATTGATTGCGGGAGTTGGGGGGTAGGGGAGTGGGAGGAGAGATTCAGGATTGTAGGGCTTTGTTCTGTCACTCTGACTGCTAGTGGTCACTGCTCACTGGCTTCCCTCCACAGGGTCATCTTTATAGTGGCAAAGAACCTGGTTTCTGTCTGCAAGCACAGGACCCATGGTTGTGGCTTCTCGATGGGTGGTCTGTGATGCAGAAGTGTCTCCCTTTTCAACACAGAGCACTGGGCACCATCTCTGCTGCCCAGTAAAGAGATTCAGTTAGTTGGCCTGGGTTCAAGTTTGCACTGCCCTAGGTTGTGAACAGTGGTCACTGCTCCCCTTCATTAACTGGGACAGAGACAGCAATCTGCCTGTGTCCAAGTTCCTGCTCCCTGCTGCCATTAACCACAGGTGCCATCTCCCTCTACTGCCTGGGACAGAGACAGCCATCCAGCCTGTGACCAAATGCACACTAACTGCAGCCATGAATCTGGGCACCATCCCTCTTCATTGCCTGAAAGACAGTCATCCTGCTCATATCCAGGCTATTACCTGCAGCTGGGAATCATGGGTGCCTTCCCTTCCCACCACCTGGGACTGAGACTGCCTTCTTGCCTTGATCTGAGCTCTGACTTCCACAGCTGTGAATTGTGGGCATCCAGTCCATCTCCGCCAGGGTTCTCCTGGAGGCTGTACAGAATGCTGGGTTAAGCTAGCACTTCCCAAGGCAGGTCTGCTCCAGCCTGCTCCCCTTGTTCATGCTGAGGGGCACGGAGTTTCAGCAACTTTTATCTAGTAGCAATCCCTTTCCAAGTTCCTTCTAGATACATTATTGAGACATCCCCCTGCAGAGATACTCCCTCTGGTTTTATTTGTTGCTATCTGGAGGTGGGGAGATGCCATGTTAATTTAAGTTCTTCTTGAGCAGTTGTGGGCCAGTTGTGGGCTCCATAAAATGACTGCCATGCCCACTGAGGCTTTTAGTCCACATTTTGGGTTAAATGACTTGATCTCCTCCATTGACCTCATTGCTTCTGTCACCTTTTAATTTGGTCTTCTTTTCTTTCAGTTTTTTAAGGGAGTGACTATGACTTGCCCTTATAGGAATATGAATATGACAAGAACAGACTTGAAGACTTATCAAGGAGTTTGTAATTTAATTAGGAAGTTTCCTCCCTCTTATAGCAATTATTCAAATTGTCCCTTTATTGAGGGTCTTCTCTCTGGAGGCAATTCATGATTCATGCAGGGTTTTCTAGAGGTGCTTTTCCATTAAAAGGAAAGCATGTCATCTCAAGGGAATAAGAAGGAATATCAGTACAAAGTTTTAACCAATATAAAATCTTCAGAAAAACAAAACTAAAACACAACAAAAAGGAAACAAGTAAACAAAATTCTACAACAACATTCTCTGGGTGATAGATTTTAGGAAATAGGTGCACACAGAATTCCTTCAAAAATACTTGAACCCCTTTTTCCTTAAAAGGGTTCATGCAGATCTGGGTGACATGCCAGTTTGGAAAAAACCAATGTAAAGAAAATAATGTCATCCATACCTTTTTCCTACATGGGATTATGGCCACATGTGTATTAGAGAAGGTTAACAAGCCACTTATCTATAAAATCTTAAATTCAGAAATGATGGAAGGATGGTAGAGAAGCATTATTTAAAAAAACAGAACAATCTTAGTGCTACTCTGATGAGTCTGAAAATTCTATAGAGCATGTTCAAATACAACTGATAAAAGAAAACGTAAACACTGTGTTCCTGCTTCAGGATTTTTATTTTTCATTTTTTGTAGCCAGGGGAGTTTGCTGGACATCAAATCCCAAGTGAAATGCAAGCATTTTACCACTGAGCTACCAACCAGCCCTTAAATTGTGTTTTTATATACCAAAGCATTAGAATAGTACTGCTCACAGAACTGGCCTGTAAGAGAGAAAATAAGGAGTATCACATAAAAAGTTGAAGGTCCTCTGAGACATTAATATTATTCTCTAAAAATGAACATAAACTATTATTCCTTACATGTTTTATTTGGAAAGCTCTGACATCAGTGACAGATTTTGGTATGGACTGGATTAAGGAATATCTAGAAACCTAGAAGCACATTTTGTTGAGTATGTCTGTCAAGGTATTTCAGTAGTTGGTTAGCATGTGACTCTGAATAGATTGGGTGGGAAAGAGCAGCCTTTGGTGTTAGTAGTCTCCCTTTAATAAGCTGGGAGCTTAAAAAGAATAATTGCAGATGTCGAATGGGTATTGCCCCTATCCCCTTAGAGCTGTGACATACTCATCTCTTTTCCTGGACATCAGAAATCCAGGTTTGCCAATCTGTAGATGCCAAGGACTTATAGCAACAATCCTCTACCTGTGCTCTCATGTTTGGGGGGGTCAAACAGTTAAACCATTGGCTTACCTTGTTCTGGAGCTTTGCAACTTGTTTTGAGTGATACTGCCAGCATCCCGTTCTCCAGACCATAGATGACCCATCATGGAACTTCTCAGTCACCACAATCATGTAAGCCTAATAAATCCCCTCTCACACATCTGTTGACATATCTGGGTGTTTTGTCTCTCTGGAAAACCCTGACTAATGCACTGTCCAATGTTAACAAAAGTTTGTCTCCTACGAGTACCCTTGTAGTTTTGGAACTTTATGATCATTGAGGTTTCCTGGGGAGGAAAGAACACTGGTGCTAACACAGACTCAATTGGTTGTTGAAGAGTACTGAGAATTTTAAATCTGAAGGTGAGACTTAGTTATATTTATTCAGCGTAAAACCTTGCTACTAAGGCAGAAATAGCTTGAAGAAATGTGATATAGAGTTATTGTTTCACATAAAATATTCCAAACAAAAATCCATTCTCATCCTCTAACCCTCCCAGGGAATATGGTCAAGCTGAGTGGTGAATGAAACTGCATTGGATACATGGGGGGGACTTCAGAAAGAGCAAAGGTGTCAGTAGAAGCAAAATACAAAATAAATGGGAAATTCAACAATATGACCAATAATGAAGTCAGGTCATTTATTCCTAACATTTTTATATTTGTATGAATGTCTAGGAAGAACCAATGGTGTCGTTGGATTGCTCATTGTAGCTTAAGTAATTGTTTCTCAAACTCTTGAAGCTTGTTTCCTATATTCTTAAAGGCAAACACATCTATTATACTGCAATTGTAGTGTTACAAATAGTCATTATTTTTCATCTTATTCATCCCATTTCATAGCTATGGAGATATGACACATTTCAACAAGGTAATGCAAGTGGATATAACTATAGAAAGATTATCTTCCTTCCTGAATCAATCACATTGTTTAAATACTTACACAAAAGTTTTGTAGAACCACAGCATCACCCAAACCCAAAGCCATGATTATGCTAACAAAGGAAATAACATTTATTCCTCCTTTACTGATCTCAGTATAATTTGGGTTATATACCTAAAACTGGAAGAACTTGATTATATAATGTCAGTTTCATAGAGTGAAACAATATTTCTATTTGCAGAAATGCAGCTTATTTGCAATTATAGGAATTTGTACTCTTCTTTTTTTCTGACAACTGAAACACAATAATATACAAAAACCTTACAGTTATTCCCAGTAGGATTCAAACTTGACCAATCCAAAACATTCGTAAATTTTATCCAAATTCACCAATACAAGAGAAAAGCCAAGGGGGATGAATTGTACATAACTTTCCTTTGCTCATGTACAAATACACGACCAGTGAAACTCCATATCATGTACAACAGCAAGAGAGGGAAGTTATACTCCATGGATGTATAATATATCAAAATATACCTTACTATCATGTATATATAAAACAACAAACAAACAGACACAAATAAATAAAAAGCCAGAAAATGGCATAAAATTGAATTTTTCAAACATATGAAACACTGTTCCATGACAAATAATTCATGATTGTGGGATAAAGAAACATGGGCTTTTGCACTGAAGGATATCCTCAACAAGGGGACAACAATGATACCAGACCCAGTTGACCCTGGACAAAGACCCTTGGACTGCCTTGCATAGTTTGTTTTTGTCTATTTCCCCAGAGAAAGTTTAAAAGCTATTATTCAATAAGTAGAATAGTTAATGTCTTAGAAATGATCATTTCCTGATGAAAGAATCTTGATTTCTCTTTTGTGCTCTCTCTCACAGGTCTTCAAAAGCATTTTCATTTGGGTGAAAAGAAGCTTGCAAACAAAACACTATTCTGATTATGAAAGTAATGCACATATTTTTAAACACACAATAAGCAATATGCACTAATAGTATGAAACTAATCAGTTCCCCATTAAGCTCAGGGTCTGGAAGAAAATTAAGAAATGATACAGTCAATTAACCTGGAACCAGACATCTCTCTACACATTCTCTTATCCTTCTATCTACCCGAGGACACACTAAGCAAGAAAATTGTCATATATATGTAACTTTTTACTGTATTGCCTGTACTTTCAAATCTCCAGCCCCTTCCAATTTACTTACCATACAACGTGGGAAGACTTTCTGGAATTAAGAACCATTTGCAGTCTTATTTCCATACTGTTCTTAACAGCCTGTTCTGTTTTTTCTCTACAGCCCAAGAAGTTGCTGTTATATTTTCGATTTGCCCTATGGTCACCATCACCTCTTGGAGACTATGTTTCTCCAAAGTTATTTTAAATATTAGAGACTGAAGGTGTTATTATGATCCTTCCTTCCTTTATTATGATATAAATTCCACCCATATATACAGAGTTGGGAAGCAACCTAACTGGAGAGACAGGTATTAGTAACCATACAAAGCAGTTTGAACATGAACAAGCTCTTCTGAACAGCACTGTGGACCTCAGTGAGTTACAGCCACAGAAAGAAGACTTGGAAATTCTCAGAGAAATCATTTCAAAGCCCAGTGACTCCCAGAGACCCATATCAAGGAATCTTTTTAACAATGCATGTACTCTTCAACAAATGGTGCTGGGAAAAGTGGAAATCCATATGCAGCAAAATGAAACTAAACCCATATCTCTCACCCTGTACCAAACTCAACTCAAAGTGGATCAAGGACCTCGAAATTAGACCAGAGACTCTGCACCTAATAGAAGAGAAAATAGGTCCAAATCTTCATCATGTTGGCCTAGGACCAGATTTCCTTAACATGACTCCCAAAGCGCAAGAAATAAAAGCTGGAATCAGTGATTGGGATAGAGTCAAACTAAAAAGCTTTTTCTCAGCAAAGGAAACAATCAGCAATGTGAAGAGAGAGCCTTCAGAGTGGGAGAAAATCTTTGCCACACACACTTCAGATAGAGCACTAATCTCCAGAATCCAAGTACTCAAAAATCTTTACACCAAGAACACTAATAACCCAATCAATAAATGGACCAAGGAAATGAACAGACACTTTACAGAGGAAGATCTACAAGCAATCAACAGATTTATGAAAAAATGTTCAACATCACTCGTTATAAGAGAAATGCAAATCAAAACCACCTTAAGATTTCATCTTACCCCAATTAGAATGTCTTTTATTAAGAACACAGGCAACAACAGGTGTTGGCGAGGATGTGCGGAAAAGGGTACACTCATACATTGCTGGTGGGAATGCAAGTTGGTGCAGCCACTCTGGAAAGCAGTGTGGAGATTCCTTAGAAAACTTAGAATGGATCCACCATTTGACCCCGCTATCCCACTCCTTGGCCTATACCCAAAGGACTTAAAATCAGATTGCTACAGTGATGCAGCCACATCAATGTTCATAGGTGCTCAATTCACAATAGCTAGATTGTGGAACCAACCTAGATGCCCTTCAGTAGATGAATGGATAAAGAAATTGTGGTATATATACACAATGGAATATTACTCAGCCATAAGGAAGAATAAAATTATGGCATTTGTAGGTAAATGGATGATGTTGGAGACTGTTATGCTAAGTGAGGTAAGCCAATCCCAAAAATCCAAAGGCTGAATGGTCTCTCTGATAAATGAATGATGATGCATAATGCGGGGTGTGGGGAAGGGTGGCAAGAAGGGAGGAAGGATAGATAGCATAGAGGGAAGGGAGGGGTATGGACGGGGTGGGGGGGTAAAAATAATAACAGAAAGTGTGACAGATACCATTGCCCTGTGTACATGCATGAACGCACAGATGGTGTGATTCTACTTTGTGTACAACCAGTGAAACAATAGCTGTACTCCATTTGTGTTCAACGAATCAATAAGTAAATTAAAAAAAAACAATGCATGTATAAAACTCATTTACAAATTCTTACTATCTTCTTTTCAACATGTCAATCATTAACTTGTCCTGCCATGTCATCTCCAATTCAGTTAAAGTTATTTCCCTCTTTTTCTTAGCACATACAAATGAATGATTTTTTACTATCATAATCCTATTTTCGAGGGTCTATTCAAACCTCTATTCTCATTTTCTTACACTGTACAGAATAATTAAGGACACTATTTTTCTCTTAAACACAAAATTATTCACTACAAGAGGCTGAAAATACCTGGCAATTTCACTTTCTGTTGTAGGTGTATGAAATATATCTAATTTATTATGAGTTGCTTTCATTTTCTTTCCCTTTTGTATTATGCTAGGCCATTATTAAAATCAATCTTCTAAAAAAATGTGTTTAGGGGCTGGGAATATAGCTCAGTTGGTAGAGTGCCTGCCTCACAAGCACGAGGCCCTGGGTTCAACCTCCAGCCCCGCAAAAAAAAAAAAAAAAAAAAAAAAAAAATAGGTTTAGTGTTCTCCACAGAGTAAGCTGCCCCCGTACCAGGGAAGCAGGGGACTCTTGTTCAATGTGTCCCTTCTGATAAGCTGAGGTCAGTGGTGCTGTCCCAGAAATGTGCTATAACATGAGCTCAGGACTCCGTGGGCCTAGGCTCTGTTTCTTCCCACTCAAATACCTAATACTCACAGTGGGTGTAAACATCCCTCAAAGCATCATCATTGAAACTATCAGGTGCCTCTGGTCTGCACTGGGGCCTCAGTTTCAGGTGGGCTACCTGGTGAACAATAAATTCAGTGTGGTGATTTTTTTCCAAGATTAAATTATATTGAGCCACTGAAAGGTACTTCCCTGCTGATTTTAGGTTTAACTAGAAAAGGACCTTGCAAAAAGCAGTTTTTAGAGGTCTGCAATCTCTAGTGAAAGGCAAGGACATATTATTACTAAAATTATTTTCTGAATGAAAAAGTGGGGTTTCACTTTTTTTGGGGGGGGCATAAGAAGGAAGCACTGATCAGGGAGGGTCAAGAACAACTTTATCGGACTAAGAGTAAGGAGATATTACTTCTAATTTTGGCAATGTTACTGAAGATTTCAGGAGAAATCAGAGAAATTTCTGATTTTGATGACTTTAAGGCAAATATAATCAGGACGCTCAGCTTCGTATAAGGAGTGTCATCGATTCCTTTGGAAATGGATTCAGGTCTTGGAAATTGACCAAGCACTCTCTACTAGGTACAACATTGACATCTGCATATTTTATCTATTAGACTCTAATCTCCTATTTGGGGATCCCTACACTTCAACATATAATTTGCATATATGCCAAATCCATGAGTGAAATCTATTCTGGAGCAATGTAGAGAAAGACAAGCAAAGAAATTCCCACAAAAGGAAATCATGAAGAGTTTAAAACAATGTACAGTGTCAAATAATGCAAGAAATATAAATTCATATAAAGGCATAAAAGGACTCTGTGCTTATTCCTATTAAGGAGTTGGGTTAGAAGTCAGATAATATTTAATGCTCTTTTAATCACTGAAATGTTATGATTCTACTTAAGTTCCAAAGCATTTACTGCACAGTAAACATTCTTCTTTTGAAACTTATAGTTGTGGATTAAATTCATATTTGATCATGATATGACTCCTGTAAAAATTCCTGTTGAAGCCTAGCTGGAACCTCAGAAAAAAATTATTAATGCTGAAGCCAACTTCAACCAAGGTGTAAGTATAATGTGGAGCACACCTTCCAGCAATTTATTATGAGAGTTCCCCAAAATTAATTACAGGTAAAAATTCATGTATTTTATGTTTTTAGTGTTCTGTTGAGAGGAGAGAATGTCTTCAGTAAGCATGTTAAATACTACTTACAACAATGATAATAATGGTAATAGCAGTTTTCCTATCTCAAGCAATACTCTGTGCTGAACAAAGTTTTACATACACACACACGCACACACACACACACACACACATAAATTTAATTCTTAAAACTGCTCTATGAAATATGTACCATGGTTATCCTAGAACAGAAATCTAAAGCAGAGAATTGGCAATTGTTGCTGCATGTAAGTGTTTTTTGTTTCCTGTGGCAGAAAATTTGAATATCCATCAAAACATTCAACTTGCGATGATTCACCTAATGTTGCTGGCATTTTGTCTAAAAAATGTTTTATTGCCAATTTCAAATTTAAGTCAGAGGACTCCAAAATTTCATAGAATATATGGTAGAGGAAAAAAACATGGAATTTGGAGATCATATTTTTAATTTCTCCTATTTATTGGCTCTATGATCTTGGGACATTGACCTTTCTAACCCTGTAGAATAGATATAGTAACAATTTTATATAACAAAGATAAAATATTCACCATACAAGATATGTGAATTACTCGTAAATTGCAAAGTGCTGAGCAAACATTAATACTATTCCTTTCTGACCTTCTGATCTTGTCCATACATATATTTCCAAAATTTTCAATATTTTTTCATTTCATCACATTTGGCATATTTAATGTCAGATTCCTCTAGTCACGTATTCAACAAATATGTGTGAAGAAACTTTGTGTGTAATACAGTCTTGGAGAATCAGAAAAGTTTTCTTTTCAGAAATGTAATAATAGAGCTACAACCTAAAAGAATTCAAAGGATGCTAAAAAGATATGAGGAAGCTAGCTATGAAGCTGTGGAGGCAGAGGAGAGGGACAGAACAATCCAGGCAGAGTCCAGAATGCTTGAAGTTCCTGGAGGGGGAATGAACTTTGACCTAGAAATGTTAGGAAGCAGTGTGTTTGGAACATTGTCATCAGGGAGGAGAGTTATCATTTGCTTGAGCAATACAAGGCATTATGGGTAAGAAATGAACATTCTGGAGAGTGGAGTTATAGGAGGGAAGTCTACAAGACAGATAAGGCTATCAAATGAAGAGGCACTATGGGTGAGTTGGAAGCTGGCTCTTAACAAATCTTGAGAACCATCTCTATAGAAGAAAAGTTCTCCTTTCAAGACTTTCCCTGAGCTGAGAGATCCCTTCAAGAAGTAGCAGCATGTGGATAAATAACCAACAACATCTGAACCCAACAAGACAAAGATTTTTTTGAATCCTGGAGGATAGCATGTGGTCACTATATCTTAAACAGTTCTGCACTAGGCAGAAGAGAAGTTTCTTTACCTCATAAATAGTAGCAATTTTCCAAGAACAATATCATTTTAGTAAATAACATGATCTAACATGCCATAATGTGATCAGTGTGAATAAATATATAATTATATTTGTAAAATTTGTGAATTCAGGCATGCCAAAATTTTGCTTTTTGTTTAAAATTACAATGAAATGAACTCGGGTTACATTTATTTTTGTATACCTTGAAATCAATATTAAAATCCCAAGCAGAAATTTAATTCTCTGATGAAGGTTAGATTTTTCTTACTCTGAGTCATATATATTTATTAACTTTAAAATGATAGACATATAAACTACATTTTAAAGGCGAATTGGGCATAGTCTTGATGGGGGTTAAGAATTATTTTCCAAGCCAAAAGGATTGGCTTATATTGTGTCTTTATATTGTGACCTTTGTACACCAGTAAATTATTAAGTAAACATAAAGAGGTCACCTATCAAAAAGCAAGTAAGAAATCCAGCTGTAGCAACATCCAGATACATCACTAAATGGATTTCTTTATTTCTTGGATCTTTACTTAAAGGGAGTTAATATTTGGCAAAGAACTACCTGCTTAAGGGACAATGAATCAGGAGGCCAAAGCAGCCACCAGTTGACCTTTGAGAGAACAAGGAGAGCTGAGAGAGGTACATTCACAGAAGGATTATTGAGTTCTCAGTGTGGATTTGCATTGTCTGAGGTACAGATGGTGATATTGTGTGGAGTCGGAACCATGCCCAGCAAAGAACAAGATGTCAATTGTTACCCAGGGTTATTTTGAGAAGGAAAATCTGGGATTTAATTGTTTCAATAACATAGCTGCAAATTCCTTCAACTAAAATAGAAAAATAGAAGTTATAAAAGTAATTCTCTTCCTTAAATCTCCTTTCCCTTACTAAATCAATATTGCCATTCTCCAACCACCAATATCCTCATTTTTCTTCCTGTGTTTTCTTTTATTATTGCCTTCAATGGGAATATGAATCAACTTCATCTCCATTCTACCATGTCCATTATTTCCTTCAAAGTCAGCTCAAAGTCTCACATTCATGAACTACATCTTATTAATTGTATCCAACTTTTTTTCCTATGCATTCAAGATAAGTTCTAAGGGCTGGAAATACATGCAAAAGCAAATATGTGCGTCCAAGGGTCAAATGTATTGCTGAGTAGAAGAGAAAGGAAAAAGTTTAAAAGCCACAATTAAAAAAATGGCTTTACAACACGTATACAAAATGAATGTGAGCATAGGAAAAGACTTCAAATCTTCCTACAGGAGCTGTGGAAGACCATTGTAAATGGTATTAATTAAACTGAGTTATAAGCTAAAATTAGGAGTTTAGAAGAAAGAGAATTAAGGACAGAGTTGTCCAGAAACCAGGTGCAAAAGCAAAGAGGCATAGGAGAAGGAATTGGGAGGGGTTGGATCATAGAATAGATAAGATCAGAACGACTTAAAGTATAATACATTTGCCTTCTTCACAAAGAGGATGTTTTTTCCTCTGGATAAATATTCAAAACATATCATAAACAGTACAACAGACACTTGGATGATTAGAACATTTCTTTCTTTCTTTCTTTGGTACTGGGGATTGAACCCAGGAGCACTTACCCACGGAGTCATATTCCAGCCCCCTTTATATGTATGTGTATGTGTATATTTCATATATGTATATATTTATTTATTTAATTAGAGACAGATTCTCGCTAAGTTGCTCTCTGCATTGCTGAGGCTGGCTTTGAACTCGCAACCCTCCTGCCTCAGCCTCCCCAGGTGTCTGGGATTACACACATGTGCCACTGTGCCAGACTTGATTAGAACATTCCTAAGACGTAGCACTGTAGCTGTGTTCAGGAAGGCACTGCTATGCAAAGCTCAGATTTATCTGCTGCCTGATAAATGGACTCTGAAGGCAGGGGCCAGAATGGTTTTGAGGTAGAACAAGGGGAACTTGAAGGGATAAGAGCAGTGGCAGCCAGCCAACTGTCATTTTAATAAGTGGTGAATAATATTAATGTGAATAATAAAAACACTTAATGATATAAAAATGATAAACATATTAAAAGGTCCAGAAAGAGGAAAAGAGAAACAGATTGTCCCTGGTTGAAACCATGGAGGAGGCTCTAGAGTTCTTAAGATGTTTCAGACCTTTAAATAACATAGGGATTCCTTGGAAATGCCTATTTGTTGCAGCCTAACACCCTCTACCCTACTCTTAGATTCCAATCAGAATGACTGGGAGTTAACAAGATCTAAGAGGGATAATGTTGAGATTAAGTAGTGGAGCTTTTCAGGCACAACTGACAACAGACAGGAAAACCTCTCTTGCTAGAGGTCTGTATTATTTTCATGTCAACAAAGAGAATCACCCCTCAATCAAATATTACTCCAGAAAATTGACCTTTCATGATTGAATTTTCCTTTAAGGAAAAAAATATCAATTGTCTGCAGCTTTTACACTGAACAGAAATATTTCTTGTTCTGTAACATTTTCCACATTATCTGATTTGAAATTTTATTTTTATAAAACACCTGCTTTCAAACACTCTGACAACAACCAGTTCAATAGGTGACTTAACTAGCCATAATCAAAGGAAAATCATGAATTTAAAACCAATTATTTGGACTATGGTCCAGTCAATGCATGCTACACTAATCTACTGCCAATCAGGTTTTGAGCACTTTTATTGTCTTGTAGGAAAAACTGCAGCATCAATAAGTTAATGGGTAAGCCACTCTACAAGCCCACTTAGATTTTCTGAGTTCCTTTGAAATTTCATCATAAAGATCATACTAAGAATACATAAGGCCAGGTGCAGTGACTCACCACTGTAATTCCAGCAGCTCGGGAGGCTGAGACAGGAGGATTGAGAGTTCAAAGCCAACCTCAGCAAAAGTGAAGCACTAAGCAACTCAGTGAGACTCTGTCTCTAAATAAAATATAAAATAGGGCTGGGGATGTGGCTCAGTGGTTGAGTGCCCCTGAGTTCAATCTCAGGTACCCCTCCCCCGTCGGACAAAAATAATACATAATCGTGAAAGTCTGTATGAAATATTCGATTGTTATGAACTATGAATTTCTTTAGAGGAAGCTGTACTAACAGGGCACCTACATACACTCAGGAACTGGAGAGAAGATGGGCAAGCTATACCCCCTCCACCAGCTTGCTATTCAGTTTGAGTATTTCTGCCTTCTTCAGTATCTCCAAGGATAAAGTCACTTATTTGAAATAAAAAATTATCTGATTCCACATCTTCATTTGTGAGATATTAAGTTCAATTTTCTAAATAAAGCTACAGAAAATGTAAAGTTTGAGAATAGCATATTAAAGCAATAATGACATCACCATATTTCCACTATC
Organism: Glaucomys volans; assembly: GCA_020662805.1. Taxonomy (NCBI): domain Eukaryota; kingdom Metazoa; phylum Chordata; class Mammalia; order Rodentia; family Sciuridae; genus Glaucomys; species Glaucomys volans. The sequence goes on from JAJEJO010001812.1 coordinate 60,318, forward strand.
TTCTAAGATTTTTAATCACAGCTATGAATAGAATAAAGTTATGTTACTGTAAATAGAAAATGCTTTGCTAACATATGTGTTTATTTTTGCACAAATAACCCAAAACTTTCAAACATCAATCATCTTCACATTAGATCCCAAATTTTGATATATATGCAGAAGGAGGTAGAAATAGAAATGTAGATGAGCAATTCCGAGGTGGAGTATGGTATGTGGCACAAGATGCAAAAGAAATCGTGGCAATGATGAAATGAAATAAAAATGAAAATAAAAATTGTTTTAGTTGAGACATGTCTCTCCCTCATCCAAGGAAGCAATTTAGTATTTGCCAATTATTCTCAAAAAGCATATAATCTTGTGTCATCTCAGTTGATTCTGAAACAAATTCTCTTACCCATTAGCATACACTACCTCTAATACTTAAAGGTTTGTAACATAATCAGTTAAAAACAAAATTGCCACAGTATGTAGTAACTCAAAAAATCTTCAACTTTTTAAACATAATAATGACTTGAAAAATCTAGTATTTGATTTTTTAGATTTACTAGTCATAGACAAGAAAGTATGTAAAATGACATATATGTAGGGGAGTAAATAAAATATTTTATTTTATAGGTATAACTCTCATGGCATATATCCATTGAACTCCCAACTAGTTGACTTCCATTGATCGAAATTATTGTAATTATCATGTGTACTCACTACCCTGTTTATTGGCCAAAGGTGAAATATGCCATCATTATAAATTTTGCTATTCATCTTTTAATTGATCACAGCATTCTCAACCTATAAACTTCCTCCTCAAGTGTCTTAAGACACCATTATTTCCAGCATTGCTTTAGTATTCACATTTTAAAATTTTGTTGTACAAAATTGAGAAATAACACAACTATAATTTTGAAAATTTATGAAATGTTATCATTCCTGCTCCTATACAAAAGTAAACCACATCAGGGCAATTTTAACTAACACGAATATGTTATTGAAAACAGGAATTGTCATAGACTGAGTTTACCAAATAAACAAAAAAATAGAATTATTTAATACTAAGAATGAGCCAAGAGATATGATGTTTCCATTAGCTTAAGACCCACAAGAATCAGGTAATTATATATGCAAGCTCACATTTTTTTCAACTCAATGGCCTATGATTTAACAAATACCTAATATAAGTTTCATGTACCAGAGACAATCCCTCTTCTAAGGATACCTGTAAAGGAAGCTGGAAAGAAAGAGTCACTTTCCATTAGTAACAACTTCCCAGAGGAAATGAAGATTCAAAATCCAAGTTGGATTTGTTAACTTTATTAAGGCCCAAAGTTTATTCATTCACTAATACCAGCTCATTTTTAATTTTCTTTATCTATACATCATTTATTTGCCCACAAAGTGTATGCATTTTCTTGACTTCTTACAAAAATTGTCATAAGTATGCCCATGAGTATCACCAATCATATGAAATCATACATTATTTGACATTTTTTTCATATGGCAGTTTATCTCTTCAGCAACGGACAGATTTTTTACATTCCTCATAGCATTAATATTAATATTGGATGCATTGTAGGTACTCAACAAATAGTTGTTGAATAACTGATTCATTCAACTGAATGCATAAAATGTTCCATCAATGTAATTTGTTTTATTGAATTGCTAATTCAGGGATACTTATAAGAACTCTTTCTTACAGCATGTGTCATAGAAAAGAATAAGTATAATTTAACCAGAAATGTAAGTGTTCTTTGAACCTAGTAGCTCATGTGTTCTGAAACAAAAGATATTGTGTATTCCTGTTATTACCATTTTGCTTACTATACGGTTCAAAGCCTAGGAACATAATGATAATTTTAAGGAATAAAATAAGGTGCAGGCATCATAATGACTAATAGCCATGTTCATTAAGAGACTCAATTATAGTTTCATTGGAAGCTAGTAAGGACTAATTATTGTGAATACCCAGAAACATACTCTTTGCCCTTTTAACACAGAGCTTAGACATACAAATAAGAATGACCTGCAAGATACTCACTTCTAAAATTGGAACCAGAGGTTACGAAATACCAACAATGATTACAGTATGTAGAAATACAGAAAAGGCAACCTAATAGCAGGAGATGAGGGAACAAAAGTGACTAGAGCAGACACTTGGAAGGTTTAGGCTACCTTGGTGGTTGAATATGTGTAGGATATTTTGTGGTGCAAAAAGACAACATATATTTTTTAACTTAATAATAAAGTGCTAATATTTGACAAACAAAATATCTTATACACCATGGTGTACATAATGATCATAAAGTCACACCTAGAAGTGTAGAATTACAAACTTTTAAGTGTGAATAAGAAGTCAAAAAATATTTTCCCATTCTATACCATTTTTTATCCATTTCACATGGGAATGTCTCAGAGAATTAATTGCAGTTTGGTAGGTCAAATACTATCTTATAAAATTCAAATGCAATCCTGTAGTTTAGAAGTATCAGAAACAAGCTTGTCCAGATACAGAGAAAAAAGTGCATGTAAAGTAGGAAGACACTAACATTTTACAAATTCTTACTACATGTTAATCAGTTGACACATATTCTATCATTTTATCACAATTAAATAAAATAATATTATTCCCATTTACATTTACTCATATTTAGAGTTAAAGAATAATCTCCTACTATTCATTGGTACAGGAATTAAGCCCACATACTTCACAACATCAAAATCTCTTAACAATGTTTTGTACCACCAAGTAGAGAGTAGTCTCTGGGTGCTGCTGTGCCCGGTGTCCACGAAACACATTCTTTCACACAAAGTGGCATCACAGACTTGAGTTGCAAGGTGATTTTATGCAGGTATCTGATTTGTTTGTTCAGAGTTTATGCTTCACATATATGAGAACAAGTTAAGTATTGACTTGAGACATGGCAGCAAATGGTTAGCCTCTTTTTTTTTAATAGTAAATCCATTCTGAGTTCTAAACTGTTTTATAAAGAAGACCTTATTCTTTACCTGATGATTATCTATAATTAAGTGGTATGTTTTTTGGGTAGGCAGTGGACTGTTGGACATTTTTGCCATATAAATGGCAAATGTACACATGGAAGTGAACAAAAATTATTGAATGGAACACCACATAGTGCAATCCACATGCTAATGTGAGCATCCTGAAATGCCTGCCAATGTTGTTTACACTACATGTAATTTATTATTGCTTTTATTTATAAAAACAGTATTTAAGGTCTTGACATTTTAGAGGTAATAAGAATCTTATGCTATCAGCTCACCCTCCTTCTTTTGTGTGACATGGAAATAACCCTGAAATATTAAAGCCTTCTGTAGAGAAGCAGACTCAAATAAAGTTCAATGGAATGTAGAACCTCATGTACGAGTGCTGAGAAATACAAACAAGCTCTGGTGTCTTTTGCCATTATGTACTGAAATGGGCATGTATTCCCAAAGGTGGAAGATCAAGTTATTTTCCAAAACAGGTTACAACAGATTACTGATGAATGTTTTAGCCCTCTGAAAGAAAGCATTGGGTTCTCTAAAAGTTATACACTTAAATTCTTACAGAAGTAATCCTGAAAAATCTGACTCTGAATAAGTTGGTTAAGAATTTTCCAAGTATCAAATGAGAAATGGATAAATTTTAACAATCCATGAGCTCCAAAGAACAAATGTACATTAGTAAATTTTATACCAAATCATTGTTAATAGCCATGTGGAAAATCACTATAAAATGTCAATACCTTAGTTGGACAACCAACACAGAAATTTGAGACTATTGGTGTGACCAGTTCTGCTTCAGGCCTCATTGACCAAGATTTATGTGCACAGCCAGACTTTCTCAAGACAATAAATAGGTGCCCTGACCTCTCCCAACTTTCTTCTTGCAACAGGTGAAGCAAATACATCATTCTGCTATGAGAACAAATGGTAAGTGATAACTCCTTTACTTCAAGGTAAACATTTTTATGCCAATAATTTATAGCTTACCAGTGGCAAAATGACATAGTCAATAAATTTATCTGTGATTTTCAAGACTGTATTGATAATTTTGCTAAAAGTAATTCTCTTAATATACTCTTTTAAAGTAAAATGTAACATACAAGTGGATCTATTATTCTAAAAGCACTTTTCTGTATTATTTAAAAATGACATATTTCATTCTAAAATTTAGTAATTAATTAATTTTCATATCAATGATTTTGGAAACAATTATATTAGAACTATATTTAGTAGAAAAATGAAAACCTATGTTTATGTGAGCACAGTTCCATATCATCAACTTTTTACAAATATGAACACATAAATATGCATTAATACAAATGTTATTAGAATAAGAAGTTATACTTGCTTATAGATTTAAATTGATGAAAGTAAAATCATAGCTGTGATCTTGAGATAAAAAATGCTTTGTCAATGATTATCAACATAAAATACAATTTATCGCATGAAATCCACTCAATTCAAAAAGGAAGCAAAAAAGACTTTTAGATGTTTCCAATCAAAAGTCAATCTAGGGGGATGGGAATATAGCTCAGCTGGTAGAGTGCTTGTCTTGCAAGCACAAGGCCCTGGGTTCAATCCCCAGCACCACACACACACACACAAAAAAGTCAATCTATTCAAACAGCAATATTTATGTAAGTAATTTAAATGTGACATCTAGTGTAGGCATTTTATTTCACAAGGCAATTTTCACAAAGAACTTTGGATTTTGTGGAGAATCAGAAGTGATTATGGAGAATGTTAGGATACCACAGAGCTACGTAATGCCAACATGAAAGGAATTACATATCACCAGAAGGAAGATTTTACATTCAAGAAATATTTATTCATGATTTTGCCCTATATGGCTTTTACAAATAAATTTTATAATTTTGA
>JAJEJO010001812.1:71248-86291 GCA_020662805.1 Glaucomys volans
ACACACACACACACACACACACACATCCACACACACACAAACATACACATGCACATACCAGAGGTTGTTACAAACTGTCTTCAGATCTTCAAAATAACTTTTTGGTGACTTGATGAAATCTGTATTCCTCTCTTGCTTTTAATTCCTTCAAAACCAATTTTGGGGTGACACCAAGAAATCTGCCTCTTTGAAAGCCTGATGAACAGAAGCCCAAAAGTATGCTCTTATTGTACCATTTGCTTAATTCTCTTATTAGCATCTAAGCAAAAATTTCCTACTTTCTAATATATTAATCCTTTTTTTTTCAACAAAATGAACTATTGTGGTAAAGTAAGCTTTTATAATTTTGTAAGTACATCTCTGTCAGTTAATATGCATTGCTATTACATCATTTCAGTAAACAATTCCTTTTCCTTTTCAAGTGACCAAACATGTTAGTGGTACTAACATCAGTGTGAAGAAGCAGCAATACATAACATTTTAATTGAGTCACATGCATCAATGTTTCAGAAAGACAAATTTGCTCTTCTCTAGATCTGTAATTAGGTACGTGTAAACCATCAACACCGAAATTGCAAATCTTTGAAATACCTGAATTTGGGTTTCCTCTTATCATAACAGAAGAAATTACTACTCTTTTAAAAAAGTAAAATGGAAGGCAGGATGGAAAATGATGCAAAGGAGAGATTCACTCATCTGCATATACCAAAATCAATCTTTTAAGGTAAATGAATTAAAAAGAATTCAAAGTTTGTTACTAGGAGATAGCAGAAGACATGCATTACTGCACTACACATAATTAGGGATTGTCAACATGCAAGTGAATGACAGGAAGAGGCACTCCTAGTTCTTTCTAAAACCTGTGTGATGCTACCATATGAAGCTGCTGTTTACCACAGACCCTAAGGAAGAGAGCTGGGTGAAGTTATATACTCTAATGATAATGACAATTGATTTTTATCATATGTACCACATTTGGGATGCTTACACTTATAGCCACAAGTTGTCCAGATTCCTCCCCATCTTTTTCCAGAAAGCACTGGCATAGGTCAGGGTAAAAGAAAATATAAATTTACCTGTTACTTTTGTAAATAAGAGAAAATTCATCCAGCTCACACTGAGGGTACTTGAATGATGGGCTATCCTAATGACATACTAGGAATTCAGGAGCACGATTCCTGTCTTACTTGATCACATTCAGCAATATCTAATATGCCATCCTGGGTGGCATCTGCCAAACACAGTCAATGTCTGTTAAGAAAAGCACTATTCAGTTGCCTTTTAAAAAGAACAAGAAGGATCTGTTTTTCTCTTTTGGTTTCAAAATCTTTAGTTGGTTAATTTGAGGCCCCTGATAGAGGGTTTTTCATGTCCAAGGGAACTTGGCTAAGACAGGATCCTCTGAGGATTTAGAAAGCCTCTGCAATTTCACAATGAACAGGTACAGAAGTAAAAATCCAGAGCCAAGATTATTGAAAAGGAAGGTAATATGACAGTCTGACCTTTCCAAAACACAATAGAGGAATGGAAACAGGCTAAATGCACATGAATAAATTGAAAGAAAAAGTAGGATATATCAATCTGAAAAATTGAATATAATAAAAACTTTATTATAAAGACTTCAAATGCTCCTATCCAGGAATGATACCAGTATTTTTTTAGTTTACCTCTGAGTTTCTTTGAGATGAGGAACATAGAAATGTTCTTGAGGGATGTAGTTATTATTAGGTTAAAGGGTTATCATGGGCAAAGGCACACCTGGCATGTGGCCAAAGGATAGAGAAGATATAAGTAAGCACACTGTCCTTACTAGATATATGAGAAAAGATTATTTGAAGAATTTTATCATTAATAGGTTCCCCCAGATTATGTTAAGAAAATCTGAGATGCAGAAAGTTTACTAAAGTATGCTTTGGAATCATTTCCCAAGGAAGGGAGGAGAAGGAAGCTGGATTAGACAGAGGGAGAGGTGGAGATGTGGCATGGTGAGGCTGCAGGTACCTCACGAGTAGTTCTGAGGCAAGAAGACATTTCAGAGTTGTCTCCAGTTGGGTTGTTAAGAGGTCAGAGCTTTTCACTCCACTCACCACATACAGGAAGAGGGTTCACAGGGAGGGAGATGACCTGAGGCCAGGAGCCTGTCTTCAGCACAGGCAGCCTTTGGAGGGCCGGGAAGCTGAAGGATTCCTCCTGGCAACACTGCTGGCTGAGAGTGAAAGGAAAATGAGACTCAGAGGAGCAACACAGAACCTAGGTGAGGAGAGCCGCAGGTAGAAAGTTTTATTTGTCAGTCAGGACCTGACAAAGGCCATCACTTATCACTCAGAGTGGTAGGATGGAGATTTAGTATCAGAGGAGGTGGGATCAGGTCCCAGGGCAGCTCAGACCCTTAAAACAAGGGGAGCAAACACGCTGGGGGGCCCCCCAATCCGGGTCACTGCACCAAATGAAAGACAAATGGGAGGCAGAGGGGCAGCACAGAAACCAGGAGGGGAGATCCACACGTAGGAAGTTTTATTTGTGAGAAGGGACCTGACAAAGGCCATCACTCCAAGGAAAGCAAGAGAGGCAGGAAGAGCTTAACTGCAGGGTATTTATTTATAGGGCGGGTTTGGACTGCTTGCATAAGGTCTTGTGAGTTGTTTGCATAAAAGCTTATTATGGGCTGTCAGGACAAATAGGGAGATATTCCAGTAGGTCAGTTTATGGGGGGTTGGGAAGAGGAAGCTCTGTTTTAACTTCTGTTTTCTAAGTGCCCCTAAGCGACAGTAAGGATTGAAGATGGCTGCATAGATGTTGAGCCTTGGACCTAATAGAGAGAGCAAGCAGGCCAAGTGACAAGAAAATAACAGAGTTAATGCACATTTGATGATTTTTATGTTTACATATTTCCTTAAATCTCTCAAGGACCCTATGTTCCCATTACTCTAATTTGACAAATAAGGAATTTCAATTCCGTATAACTATTTAGAGCTGAGCCATGCAAAACATCATCATCAACAACCACAAATTTCCCAGAATCTTATCACATATAGTGCTCCATCCTTCATGATCCTATAACAGTAGGTGTGTAGGATTTCCTGGAGAGAAGGGGGCAGGGGTGGGACTCCAGGACCAGCTGGTGGGGTTCCTGGATTACATGAAGGAAAAGAATTTCAGCATATGCCTGTCAGAGTGCAAGCAGAAGTTTTTTTAAGGAAAGTAGATATATATTCAAATGAGAATACAGGCCGCCTCAAAAAGGAGAAACACTTGGTGAGGCGTGGTGGGTATGAAAAGGTATGTAGGAATGATAGCACTCCAACAATTTCAAGCTGAATTATAGTGATCTGGTCAATCTTTAGATACTGATTAGACTTTACAGGCTGATTAGACTTCATTATCTAATCAATAGATGGTACTATTCTAATCGATAGATAGCATCTAAATTTTAGATTCCTCAAGATAATGCATCTGTCTTTGCTAATATATTTGTTGAGGGGAGATTAATTAACAGTACACAGGTAGATTTACAGATTCTCTAGGAATTTTGGAGTAACAGGCTTGTGAGAAATTGGCTTAACAGAATTACAGGTCTGAAAAAGTATTGAGAACTTTGGAATTATAAATCTCTTCCCTTGTCCTTCCTTTATATTTCCTTTCTACCTATTTCTTATGTCTTCTCTCCTACCTCAATCCTATGTGCCAAAATTTCGCTGTGATCGATATGGGGCCAGGTACCTCAGACATCTAAAAATGCCTCCTTGTGACATTAAACTTACATCTCAACTCACATGAAATAATTTTTCTCCATGTTTTCCTTCTTGTCTTCAAGAGATTCATCTTATTGTCCTATCTTTCCCTCTCTCCTATAATCTCAAATATAAACAAATCAACATTTCCACATCATGAGTGAAATCTCAATGACATATAAGACCCTAAATTTCCAAAACATTGTAGGAACACCTGAATAATTTCTATTCTTTACGGAAATATGCCATCAATCTTCAGATTCCCACTTGGATTACTTTCCTCCCCACACTGGTTACTGTATAGATAAAATTTCTTCATTAAAACACCTTCCAGTTAACAGTGTTTCCTGTCATTTCAATGAGGCACATAATAAGATTTTTTCATAATGGATTAAGTTTTAAATTCAAAATGAATATCCTAAGATAGTGTTATTCGAGCTCTCCAAGGGTTAGTTTTATGTATGAACGGCAACAACAAAAAAAAGGATACACTTAATAAAGTCTTAATTTTTTCCTAATTTTCTTAAATACCTGTTCAGTAATCTACCAACTTTTTGTCATCTACTATAAAGATTTAAAGTAATCTATGACTTTTTTGTCAAGGCATAAAATGTATGAAATGCTTTCATTTTAATTTGGAAACCCAGTCTCTGAGAAAGTATAATATTTCCCTGTATAATTGTGAAATAACTCATCAAGTTTATGGAGCACTTTAAATGATGGTGACAGAAGTAAAACCAAATTCTTAAGCATCCAGTGAAAAGCCACTGAGTTTTTCTGCTCACTTCTCTCTCTCCCTCCTAATTTGGAATGGAGAAGACTTCCTATAGGATCAATGCTGTTTGGGGTAAATAACAGTCCACTTTTGTGGTCCCAGCACCAAAGACTACTACGTGTCTTCATGATTTATTCTATTAGGGGAAAGAAAGGAAAGGGGAATCAAGTATGACATCTCATTAGTATTAAAAAAAAAAGTCTCAAGATTTCTACCTACTCTAATATTTAGAGTAGGACAATGATTAAAATTTTCACATGTGCCTGCTGTGCTATTATATGTAGACTACCAACTTCAAATTTTCAGTTATTATGGTAGATATACTATTTATATTTCTTTGGCACAGAAAAGAGCATATCAAAAAATGTATATCAAAAACTGTGATATATATATACACACTGGAATATTATTCAGCCATACATAAAGAAGAATAAAATTATGGCATTTGCAGGTAAATGGATGGAACTGGAGAATATCGTGCTAACTGAAATAAGCCAGTCCCCAAAAACCAAAGACCGAATATTTCCTTGGTAAGTGAATGATGATACATAAACCGGGGTGGGGGGTTAAGAAAAGAATGGAGGAACTTTGGATTGTGTAGAGGAAAATGGGAGGGATGGGGCAGGGGTAGGAAAGATAGTGGAATGAGACAGACATCATTATCCTATGTACATGTATGATTATAGGAATGGTATGAATCTATATCGTGTACCACCATAGAAACGAAAAGTTGTACCCCATTTGTGTACAGTGAATCAAAATACAGTCTGTAAAAATGAAAATAAATGTTTTTTTTTTTAAAAAGCATCTCTGATTGTGATGAAAAACTAGAAGTTACCTGTACAGACATAGTATAATAATGTAGACCAAACTATCAGTCTGACAATAAAGATTATGCAGTCTTTGAGGTCTAAGTCATTACACAGATATCTTCTTTTCTTCCCCTTTCTTTTAGAAATGGAGCCGTGCAGCAGCAACACAGATTAAAAAGGGCTAAACCAGAGCCATTACATAGTGTCTGATTACATTGAAGTTTCAGAATATAAATGAATAGATAGTTGTTGGAAAATTGGGCAGATATAATAATAAAGGTCCATTTGATGATGTTTTGTAAAGAACTTTTTGTAATGTTATTCTTCTCATTCTAAGTGAAATAAGCCAGTCCCAAAAAGTCAAAAGTCAAATGTTTTCTCTGAAAAGCAGAAGTTAATCCAAAATAAGGAGGGGGAAGGATAAAAAATAGAAGAAAAATTGTGGAATGGGTGGAGGGCAGCAGGGAGGAGGGAGGAGAGATGGGATAAGGAAAGACAGCGGAAAGAATCTGACCTAGCTTTCCTATGTACGTATATGAATGTACCCAAGTGAATCTCACCCTCGTGTTTGTCCACAAGACGATAATTAAAAAACTATAAGTATATAGCAGAAAGGTCAGTACAGTAGAAGGAAGAGAACAGGGATAGGAAGGAGGGAAGGGAAGGAGTAAGTACCGAGGACTGAATTAGAACAAATTATATTCCATGCTTTTATTGTTTTATCAACATGAATCCTGTTATGTATAACTAAAAGGAACCAGTAAAAAGAACTCTTTGTAAATAAATATTGCTTTTAATGCTGTCTTTTTCAAGTAAAATATCTCTTCAGGCAAAGAAATCTCCAAGAAGTACCATCTCATACTTACTGTTTTTTATTTCTTAAAAATCCTCTCACACGTATGACCACATGACTGTCATCCAGTTCATGAATAAAGTGGGTCATGGATCATCTCTTTCTCCACTTTAAATATTTAAAAAACACTAGAGGAAAGAGGAAATCAGTTTCATATACAGTAAATTTTAAATTAGAATTTCTGATTTCTAATTCAGGACCTTCCCATGATATTATAAGGCCTGTTTGTGTTTTGAAAATAATTTTGGGATTCATAAAATATATTAAATTTGATTAAATTGTTTCTGAAGTTTACTTGAAATATTTAATATTAGTATTTATACTTAATAATTCCTTTTAAAATTTATGATGACAATTTTTTTAATGTTCTGGGTCACTGCAATGCACATTATATAAGAATAAAAAAATAACTTAAAAGACAAGAACATTACGTCAAAGAACATTACAACAACCAAGAGGAAGGAAATAGATCTTTACAAAGTTTTTCTAAAGCTCAGACATTTTTAACCAAATTCTCAGGAAGACCAGCTTTTCAGTTCTAAGCACAGTATATGGAAGCTTTTTCCGTGTGACTGCAGTGATGTGCTTTCCCTCTCAATTGGCATTCTCTAAACTTAGCGGTAGATTGTGAGTACATGTAGTTTTCTAGATTTTTGTACTAGTGTTTCTTGCTAAGTTTATACACTAGAAAGAGGAAAGACAAATGAGTTATCAAATGGGGACTGGAAGAATGAAAGAGGTCCAGATCATGGAGGCCTCCACCAGCATTTCAAAGGAAGGCCTGGGAGGCCTGGTACTGTGTGTCAGTCAGAATCCCTGTTGCCAGGCAGCAAGCAGAGCTAGTCTATGTCGCCTGCAGCCACCAAGGCCATAGGGGTGGGGCTGCCCAAGACCTTTGGAATTTTCATCTCACCCTTTCGTGCCCCAAATGCTGGACATGGAGTTGCAAAATTTAATGTTTGATGTGTTGGACTTTGGTCTTCCTTTGGTCCCATTTCAACTTTCTGAACCCTCATTCCTCCCTTTTGGAATGGGAATGGTTGCTTTTTCTGTTCTTGTCCCACCATGTTACATTTTAAGCATGAAATTTGCATTTGGATTTATACAGGACTTACAGCTAAGGATTGTCTTGAGTCTCACAGGAGATTTTGGACTTGGACTTTTGAGCAATGTTGCAGTTGTTGATTATGGGGACTCTTTGGAGATGGACTGAATGCATTTTGCACTGTGATATGGGCAGGAGTCTTTAATGGCCAGGAGCAGAACGCTGTGGTTTGAATCTGAAATTTCCCCCCAAAGCTCTTGTGTTGGAGATTTGGTCTTCCCTGCAGTGATATTCAGAGCCGGAGCTTTTAGGAAGTGTCAGATCTTGTGGGCTCTGATCTCATCAATGCATTAATCCACTCAGAGATTCATATTAAATGAACTATTGGTAGACGGTATAGACTGTAGGCCCTTCCCCTGCTCTATCTCTTCTTTCTGACCACTGTAAAATAACTAGCCCTGCTCTGTCACTGATGTTCTGACCTGATGCTCTACCTCACCACAGCCCAGAGTGATAGGGCCCAATGAGTATGGACTAAAATCTCTGAAACTCTGAGCCAAAATAAATCCTCCTTGAAGTTACTTTTTCTTAGGTATGTTTTCATGGCAACAGAAGTATTCCACTTTAATATATTGAGGTACTCTCCTTTGATACCTAGTTTTTTCAGGGCTTTTGCAGTGTTGGGACATAAAATTTTATCAAATGCTTTTACTGTATGTGCTCAGATAACCATGGGATTTTTATCTTTGATTCTGGATATGTTCTGTATTATACTTACTGGTTTGTATATGTTGGGAAACATCCTTATAGTCCTGAGATGAAGCTTATTTTATAATGTTATATGATCTTTTTTCCCCATACTTTTCACTGAATATTACAAATGCAAAAATCCTGAACAATGATGGTGTTTGTTGTTACATATTTGTACTGTAGGATCTTTTAATTGTGCTGTCAAATTCAATTCGCAAGATTTTTGTTCAGGATTTTTGCATCTATTTTCATTAGGGCTATTTGTTTACAGTTTTTGTTTTGTTTTGTTCTGTTTTGGTTTGGTTTTTGTTTCTCCATGTGTTAGACTCAGGTTTTGGTAGCTGCGTAATGTTGACCTGTAGAAAGATTTTGGAAGGGTTTCTTCCCTTTCAATTCTATGCATTAGATTGGCAAGAAATAGTGTTTTGAAGAATTTAAATAATTCTAGTTTACAAGTTTGGTTAAATTCAGCAGTGAAGCTGTAAGATCCTGTGCTTGTCACTTGGGGAGACCTTTTGTTACCTTGTTCATTGTCATTATGTGTTATTGGTCTCTTCATTCTCCTGATTTAATTTCGATCAGACGTAGCTGCCCAGAAAATTCTTGATTTCTTTTAGATTTTGCAATTTGTTATCCTATAGTTTTTCAAAGTAATCTCTAATTCTTCTTATATGTTATCAGTTATAATTTGTCCTTTCCACCTCTAATTGTATTTATTTGGGTCCTCTCTCTATTTTCTTAGTCTGGTTAAATGTTTGCCAATTTTACTTCTCTCTCTCTCTCTCTCTCTCTCTCTCTCTCTCGGCACTGAGAATTGAACCCAGGGGCCCTTAACAACTGACACACATTCTGAGTTCTTTTTATTTTTTATTCAGAGACAGGATCTCACTAAGTTGCTTCATGCCTCACTAAGTTTGTGAGGCTGGCTTTAAACTTGAGATCCTCCTGTCTCAGCCTCCTCACCAGCTGGAGGTCCACATCCAGCTGTTTTTCTTTTCAAAGAACATTCTCTTTTTTTATTTTTTTATTTTTACAGACTGCGTTTTACACAAATGGGGTACAATTTTTCATTTCTATGGTTTTGCCTGAAGTAGAGTCATACCATTCATGTAATCATACATGTACATAAGGAAATGATGTCTGTCTTATTCCACCATTTTTTTATACCCCCACCACCTCCTTCCTCTCATTTTCCTCTATGTAATCTAGAGTTCCTCCATTCTTCTCTCACCCTCCACCCCCACAACCCAATTATATATCATCATCCACTTGTCAGAGAAAACATTCAGCCTTTGGTTTGTTGGGAATGACTTATTTCATTTAGCACGATATTCTCCAATTCCTTCCATTTATCTGCAAATGCCATAATATTCTTCTTAATGGCTAAATAATATTGCATTGTGTATATATACCACAGTTTCTTTATCCATTCATCTGCTGAAGTGCATCTAGGTTGGTTCCACAATCTAGCTAGTGTGAATTGAGCGGCTATAAACATTGATGTGGCTGATTAACTGCAGTATGCCAATTTCAAGTCCTTTGGGTGTAAACCAAGGAGTGAGTTAACTGGGTCAAAAGGTGGGTCCATTCCAAGTTTTCTGAGAAATCTTCACACTGCTTTCCAGAGTGACTGTACCAATTTTCATCTCACCCAGCAATGTATAAGTGTGCCTTTTTCTTCACAGCCACATCAACATCTATTATTGTTTGTGTTCTTGACAATAGCCATTCTAATTGGAGTAAGATGAGATCTTAGAGTTGTTTTAATTTTCTAATTACTAGAGATGTTGAACACTTTTTCATATATTTATTAATTGCCTGTACATCTTCTTCTGTAAAGTGTCCAGTTCCTTGGCCCATTTATTAATTCGGTTCTTTGGATTTTTGGTCTAAAGTTTTGTAAGTTCTTTATAAATTTTCAAGATTAGTGCTCTCTCTGAAGTGCATGTGGAAAAGATTTTCTCCCACTCTGTAGGCTCTCTTTTCACCTTATTGATTGTATTCTTTGCTGAGAAAAAGCTTTTAAGTTTGAATCCATCCCATTTGTTGATTCTTTCTTTGATATCTTGTGTTTTTGGAGTCTTGTTAAGGAAGTCTAATCCTAAGCCAACATGATGAAAATTCGGGCTTCCATTGTCTTCTATTTAATGCAGTGTCTCTGATCTAATTCCTAAGTCCTTGGTCCATTTTGAATTGAGTTTTGTGCAGGATGAGAGATAGAGGTTTAATTTCATTTTGCTACATATGGATTTCCAGTTTTTCCATCACCATTTGTTGAACAGGCTGTCTTTTCCCTATTGTATGTTTTTGGCTCCTTTGTCTAGTATGAGGTAACTGTATTTTTATGGGTTTGTTCCTATGTCTTCTATTCTGTGCCATTGGGCTGCCTGGCTATTTTGGTGCCAGTATCATGCCATTTTTTAATTGATCTTATATTTTGTTAATTTTGTCTCCATTTCATTTATTTCCTCTCAGATTTTCATTATTTATTTCCCTCTACTGATTTTGGAGTTGGATTGTTCTTGGTTTTCTACAAATTTGGAATGCATCATTAGGTTGAGACTTTTCAAATTGTTTGATATAGGCTCTTCATTGCTATAAATTTCACTCAACACTACTTTTGCTTTATCCCACAGATTATGGTAATTGTGATTCTACATTCATTTGCTTTAAGGAGTTTTTTAAATCTCCATTCTGACCTCATCAATGATCCATAAAATTTGTTCAGAAGTGTATTATTTAGTCTCCATTTGGAAATTTCTGGTTTCTCTTGTTGATTTCTGATTTAATTTCATTGTGATCAGAAGAGATGCAGATGCAGAATATTACAGTTTTTGAAATTGTTAAGACATGCTTTGTGACCTAATGTATATTCTTTTTTATTTTAAATATTGTTTTAGTTCTCAATGGCTTTCATTTTATTTATTTATATGTGATGCTGAGTATTGAACTCAGGGCCTCACACATACCAGGCAAGTGCTCTACCACTGAGCCACAACTCCAGTCCCTGTATATTCTAATGTAGAAAAAATCCCATGCATTGATGAAAAGAATGTGTGTTCTGATACCATTGGCTGGAACTTTCTGTAAATATCCATTAAGTCCAATTGATCTACATTGTCATTTAATTTTTATATTTCTTCATTGACTTTTTTGCCTAGGTGAATTATCTGTTGGTGAGAATTAGGTATTAAAGTCTCCCACTATAATTCATTGGAGCCACTCTTTTCCTTTAGGTCTAATAGTGTTGCTTTAATAAAATGTGTCGTTCCTATGTTTGGTGCATGTGGAAACATAACCATTGTATTTCTTGGCGAATTGTTCCCTTCATCATTTTAGATATATATACACACATATATATATATATATGTGTGTATATATATATAATCTTAAAGTCCTTTTTTTTGTTTGTAAGTATAAATTCTCCTGTTTGCATTCAGTTTCCTGTTCGCTTGTAATATCACTTTGAATCCTTTACCTTTTAAACTTTGTATGTTGTTATAAGTGAGGTGAATTGGTTGTAGGCAGCATATTATCAGGTCTTGTTTTTGTTTGGTTTGGTTTTTAATCCATTCATTCAATCTCTATCTTTTAATTGTAGAATTAAGATTATTTGAATGTAGCAATATTATTGAAAGAAAATAGACATATTCCTGTCATTTTGTTTTAGTTATTTGAATATTGTTCGTTCATTTCTTTCTCTCATTCATGTTTGTGTTTTGATACTTTTCTGGATTGATATTGTTTGATTCTTTCCTAGTATTAATTGAAAATCTCCTTTTTAAATGGGTTTTTGTTATTTCACATGCTTTCATGATGGCAGCTATCTTTCTTCCATTTCTGGATGTAAGATTCCCTTATTATCTTTTGTAGGGCTGGTGTACCTTAGTTTATGCTTTCTTGTAAGGTCTTTATTTGTTTGTTCTTTCTGAATGATATCCTTGCTACGTATAAAAATTGTGTTTGCTGTTTATTTTCTTTCAGGACATGAAATATCAAGATTTCACGATTTTTGGCCTTTAGGTTTCTGCCTAGAAATCTGCAGCTAAATGCTTCTTGGCACTTCTCTCTTGAATATGCTGATATTCTTTCTTTGTCCTGTAGTGTTGACAATTCCATTGTAAACATGTCTTGGTGACCTTATTTTCTGATGATGTCAGTTTGTGATTCCATAGGCCTTCTGTACCTGGAGGTTAATTTCTTTTCCAAGAAATGAAACCATTGGTTCATTTAACCAATTTAAATAAATTTTTGTTTATAACCATTTAAATAAATTTTTATTTTATTTAAATAAAAATAAATGGTTCATTTATTTTTTATTTATTTTATTTAAATAAAAATAAATGGTTCATTTATTTTTTATTACTATTTGCACTAAATAGATTTTCTATGGTTATAAACTCTTTTTCCCTTGTTCAGACACACTAATAATGCCCATGTTTGTATGTTAAATGGTGTCCCAGAGACTTTGAATTCTCTCTTTTCTAGTTCGGTCTGAAAGCAATATTTTAAAATATCTGTCTTCAGGTTCTGATATTTTTTGTTCTTGATTTAGTCTGACTTTAAGACTATGTAATTTTTTATCTGACTCATTGAGTTATTTATTTCTGTAATATTTTATTGTATTTTTCTCAAGATCTGTACCTCTTTGCTGAATTATTCATTTATATCCTGCATTGTCTCCCTCATATCATTTAACTATTTATCTGTATTCTCTTATATTTCTTTGAGCTTTAACAATGTCATTGATTTGAATTCTCTATCAGGCATTTTATCTACTTTGATATCTTTAACATCTATTACTAAAGAGTTATGAACATTAGGATGTGTCAGTTACCTTAATTTTTCATGTTTACTGTGTTTCTGTTTTAAGAGTTGTGAATTGATTTGGATGTATTCTTTACTGCTTCTATGGCATGACATTTGTAGTGAGCAGCTTTCTTATGATTTTGTCTGGGGGTATCAGTTTGTTGTGCAATGTTGACTTGATTAGCAATGGCTATCATGGTATAATCTCCCTAAAACTTCTTCCTCTGTTTTTAGTGAGTTGGACACAGTGCATATCATATTGGACTCAAAGAGACCCACAGTCCTTGCAGGTCACACAAGAGTGGGACACTATAGCAAGTCACCAGATGTAATGTAAAGAGAAGAGTATATGGGATACATCTTCTGTTGTTATCCTAGAATAGATGTGATTGACCCTATCAAGGGGCTCCCCACAGTCACCGTGGATACTGGCTGTTTTGAAATGGCTTGTTTCTGGTTGTTCCAGGCATGTGTAAAACATTTGAAGTATTTGTCCTTCGATTTGATACTGACATGTATCAAATGAGTTCATGAGGAAATGTAGTGACCTGAATAACAGCTCACCTTCTGTGATGCCAACATCCAGTCTTGTCAGCAATGCATGATCTGGCACTGTGCACGTGCAACTAATGCAGAGGTCCTTCTTAGGGGTGGGATCAGGAAAAGTTTGGTTACTCCTCTGCTCTTACTATAGGTATGACATCCCAGGAGAAGTTGTGCCCACCTCAGGACAGGTTCATTGCAGGTGTTTTAATAAGTTGGATTTTGGAGGGGGTTTTGTTGTTGTTTGTTTATTTGTTTTTGTTTTTGTTTGCTGCTATGACTAAAACACCTGACAAGAAAAATTGTACAAGAGGAAAAGTTTATTTAAGGGCTCATAGTTTTAGAGGTCTCTGTCCATAGACAACAGACTTCATTCCTCAGGGTATAAGGTGAGGCTGAACATCATGGTGGAAGAGTGTGTTGGAGGGAAGCAGCTCACATGATGGTCAAGAAGCAGAAAAAGAGAACTCCTCTTGCCAAATACAAATATATATCCCAATGCCCTACCTCCTCCAGCCACACCCCCACCTGCCTTCAGTTACCATTTAATTAATTGCATTAGTTGATTAATTCATTGATTTGGCTAAGGCTTTCATAACTCAATCACTTCTCTTCTAAAACTTCTTGCATTGTCTCACACATGAGCTTTTGGGGGACACTTCATATCCAAATCATAATATTTCTCCCTCATCCCCCAAAACTCACTCTTGGCTCATAATGAAAAATACATTTTGTCCATTTCCAAGAGTTCCCATAGTCTGAACAGTTCCAAGGTTCGTCAAAATTGAAGTTCAGAGTCTCCTCTGAGACTCGGTAAGTTTGCATTGTGAGCTCCTATAAAAATCAAAAGCGATTTACAAGTATTCAAAATATAAAGGTACAGAATAAACCTTTCCATTCACAAGAATGGGGGCATAGAAGAAGTAGGACCAATGCAAGACTGAAATCCAGCTGGGCAAACAAGTTCTGTATCTCCACATCCAGCATCTAAGGCACATGACATGTGATGTTCTGCCCAAAGGGCTTGTGTAGATCCACCCCTGTGACCTTGTTGGGTGCAGCCCAAGTGGCCTTTCTGTTCTCTTATCTCATCTCAATTCCTGCAGCTTTCCTAGGATGATGCCCCACATTACTAATATTCCTTAATCTCAAGGATCTAAAATGCAACTTTTACTTCCTCCACACATCTGCACACTTTGCCCTCTCAGGGGTGACAACAGGGACTCTGACTCTGATGCCTTTTGCCTGTTCTCCCAGGCCTTCCTTTGAAATTGTAGTGAAAGCCTCCATGATATCTAACTTGAGCATCCCGCATTCCTGCAGAACCATTACCATGTGGTTAACACCAAGGTCTGTCACCATCTCAAGCAGTAGTAAAACCTCCATGGATACTGGCTGTAACAGCCTCTGAATGTCTGGGTGGCTGAATACATTGAAAAAACTTCCTCAGTCCCCTTGTGCAAGAACAATTCCCCACTAACCTCTTCTTAAGAGAATTTTTATTTTTACTCCCTTGAACCTGAGATAGGTGTGGTTTTGCCAGCTCCTGAGATGCCATCAAGCCATCTTTCTAATTGTCTTTAGGCAAAGACTTCAGCATTTCCTTAGTGGCAATAATGTCTTTAATAACTACAACTTAGCTCTAATTTTACTCCTGCCTTTCATTTAAATCTTTCTGCTCTGCTTTCTGCTCCTGAATATCACAATAAACTAGGCTAAAAGCTG